>NC_051165.1:206511464-206536464 GCF_013339725.1 Rhipicephalus microplus
ATTCTCACATATTATTTGCTGGTGCGCAACTACATACGCATAACCTCGGCGCGGCCTTTCACGCCCCTAAAAAGTAGTGCTCCAGGAAAAACCCTGCATTTACAACCTCCCCGACACGACTCTCTCTCGCTGCGGCGACTGCAGTACTTCGCAGTACTTGTCGTACCTATAGTTCCTTTAGGCCGAGTAAAGGAAAAAAGTCTGTTTCCCCCCAATTTCCGGGTTATGGGAATTATGACGTTCTGCGTAGAGAGGACGACCACAGAGGTTACCAGCCAGCGATGACAGCGTGTTTGTGGGCACGCCACACAGGAGTTTATAATAAACACGCCCGCGCGAGCGTGTGCTGCTCTTGCGCTGACGGCGCTTATCTACTTACGCGGCCTTCGTGCACGCCTGGATCCGGGGAAACCCTCGATTCTACAAGATACTCTCACGTTGCCCCATCGCCGTGACGTGCACGCTCGTGTCCTCCAGGACGGGAAACACCTTTACGGTTCCCTGCCTCGCCTTCTGTGTAATCGCTCGCGTTCCACGTGCATGTATTCCTCACTCCCACCAGTCTAAAGCTTGATGTTGAAGAATATTGTCTTGCGAGTTATTTGCAATGATTTACGGCGATTGCCCCGAGTGGCACTCGTGATTTTGACGTGAGCTCCTGTCTGTAAGCATTTGCACGGTCCTTCGTTAGAGAATGGTAGGTGAGCTTGACCCAGTATTCCCACCCCTTTTGGTTGAGTTCGAAATAAAACACGCTCCGCTATGGAGAAAACAACAATTAATTGGAGACGTGCTTCTCACACAGGCCTTCTATTGGACCTCGATCGGCTCCCCCAGGTTAAGGTGTGGAGTAAACAGGGTTTTGAGGGCAACATCGTGGGTCCTTGGTCGCCATTATCGATAACATGCGCTGCCGCAAACCTGAGCGTTAAAAAATAACGTTAAAGGTCCGACTTGGTAGTATACGGTGCAGATTTTGCGTCCCCTTTTAAATAATTAACCTAACCCCCCTCCTTCCCAATTAGGTATCCCTGCCCTCTGCTCCCGTTCGCACGCCTATATGTGCATATCCCCGCTCATTGGATAGCATAACTTTCACTGAATAAGTATAACCTTATAACCCTATAGTGCCCAGGAGTGTCTGCAGGATGTTTTGAGTATCGGCAGGAACGGGTATTGCATCGCAGTTGGGGGAGGAGTTGAGCGTACAGCTTGGGTGGGGGCAGTGCTGTTGTTTCTTGGGAAAGAGGCAAATACATTTTTTTTTTCTGCAGGGATGGAATAAGAGAAGGACAGTCCTCACAGCGAAGCAATTTAATGGGGCCCTGCAACACTTTTTGTAACTTTTTCAGCATGGTCAGATAAGGCTGCCGATCCGATTGCTCTCTCTTCTGTCGACAAATTCATTTTTCCCCCATTCGTTATCTTTACGTTCATAATTGACGAAATATCACATTTTGAATGATCTCCTGGGCTAAAAGCTGCAATCAAACAACTTGACTTGGGCCCAGAAGATAAGAAATGATGCCATGTACCTTAAGAAATTATTGCGTCATAAGTCGAAGTATCACGCCATTGGCTGGTTTTAGCATGGCGCGTTAGGTATTAACTGGGATTCCTGGAGTTACTGCCTTTATCAATGTGGGCGCCGAGCAGGTAGGCGTGGTCGCGTGTCATTTTGCACTCTGCATATACGACGGTATAAATAAATTTCGGCAGGGGCGCGAGCCTTGTGTGCAACCGCCTGGCTACTTTCCTGGTGTCAGAATGTGGAATCATTGTATGAAGCTATGTTACACCGCAATAAATACTATCATTTGTACTGCAGATAAAGTTTGTGCAAACAAACAAGTGAACAAACGAAAAAAAAATAACAAGTTAGTCACTCTGACGTTCTTGTTGAAAGTCGTCAGGTCTGTCCACTGCCACTGACGAATGACCTTCGTACTAACAAGGGCTTCCTTCGAGCCAACAAGGCTGGACTGAGTACGCGCGGATTAACGTGCTTGCGTGTCCCTGCTCATCGAGTTGAGCGAGAACACAGCGCTCGCGAAACAAGGAACAGCGCTATCGACGCCATGTGACTCGCTCACTGAATTTCATGCCGACCGGTTGTGCCCCCGCGATCTCCGACGACAGCGCAGCTCTGGCTGACTGGGCTCCCCCTATGCCATCTCCTGCCGCCGACAAGAGCTCTCGCTGAGTGGTGCCCCGTCCTCGGACTCCTGCGACCGCGAGACCATCTTTCCTATCTCCTCTTTACTTCCGTCGCTCGCTGTCCCTTGTAGCGCGTCGCGGCGACCGCAGTCTGCGGGTAGCGGGGCCGATCGCCGTCGCTCCGTCGAGCCAAAGACTAGGGGAGAGCTTTGAGCAAACTTAACGGATTTATTTACATCTTTACAGTGAGTTGTCGAGATGACAGAAGAGAAGAGAAGAACTAGTGGTTTCACAAACCACGAACGTGGTGGTTAAACTTTACATAGTTCAGAGCAAGGTTTAGAGCGACGTCCCGCACTCTGCCGCGTCGTTTTATGCCCTGTCGGGCTCCTCCTCTACGAGTCGACCACCAATCACGCACACACAGGTGAGGGGGGCGAGCATGCGTGAACACTGCACTTTGGTGGCGCCAGCTGGGCTCTTCCTCGTCGTGTGTGAGCCTTTAGTCGAGAGTGCCCACAATCCTGGCCGCATACTTCAGAGGGTCCGCCGATTTGGTTCGCTCAATTAGCGGGGCGATCCGCGGCAGCCGCCGCGGTCTCCCCCAGGAAGACGCCGTCCCTGTTGTCCTCTTGGTGGCGTCGCGGCGTCTTGGCGACACTACGTCTCGTACTCCTGGGACAATGCCTGGCGAGCATAGGCAGTCAGCCGGTCGGCTACTTGACAATGGATTAAAGAAGCGCTGCTCTTTCGAGAGGTGCTCGGTTCGTGGATTCCTCTGGGGAGAGCCCTTTGACCAGCGCCGTCGTCGTCTGCCGGTTAACGCGCTAACGATGCGTGACTGGCCCAGGCGGGAGATAGAGTGGCGGCTCCAAAACCCTCTTTGGCGACATTCCATCCCGTTGGCGCCGCTGTCAATCAGCAGGCGACGTCTCGTGGGGCCGGCCTCTGTTGCTTCCTCCGTCCAGACGTGGCGAGACTGTCCTTTTTGCACTAATCCGGCGTGGCAAATGACTCGCTGGGTCAAGGCATAGCCCGATCGCTACACCCTGCGCCTCGCTCTCTCCTTCCTCACTCTATATGCACCTTTTAATCCTATCCTTCTAATCCCTCCTTACCCCCATTGAAATGGGAGACACTGAAGGTAAGGAGGCCAAAACTGAGGCTTAAATTTCTTCATTGTACATATTATAATGGAAATGCCATTAACCCTCTTGATTATCTGTTCACACCAACGTACGTCTCTAATCTTCAAGACCATTCACGAAAAATATTTCAACACCGCGACAAAACCCACTCTTTCGGTAGTTCTTTTTTTCGTAAAAACAATACAGGAATGGAACCATCTACCGGATGATCTCGTCAATGAAACTGATAATAAATCCTTTTTTCTTCCTTGTAACAACTCCTACAATATCACTGCCGCTAAGAATGGTTTGCTGTCTCGAAGCGTGTGGGTGTTTACAGATGCATTACTGTGACGTTGTTTCCGCTCACCAATATTCGAGTGTTTTTTTTCTTCTCTTAAAATATTTTGAGTGCTGTTTTATTCGTTGAATCTATTGTTTCGATTGAAAACTATGTAGTCAAATTATTACGTGTACCTCCCCTATGTAATGCCTCACGGCGATGTAGGTGAAATGTAAATAAATAAATAAATTCCTTGTGAGCTACTGTTGAGGTGTCGCACTCTGAAGCAGACAGTTACAGGGCTCACTTTTCTCTTCTTTTCCCTTTGAGAATCACATAAAAATCGACACCACGTGCCGTGCGCTTGCTCGCGCGGGCTGGTTATATAAGGTACGGAGGAGTGAGACGGCAGCAGAGTTCTGAAGGCGCTCGTGGGACGTTGAAGCTGGGTGGTTTTCCGCCTCGGAAGTCGTGACCCTCCTCGTTGGCAACGTGTACGCGCGAAGGATACACGGGCATCCGAGTTGCACGTCGCCCTAAACGTGCACGTACGGCGACACGTGCACGAGAAACGACTCAGGGTTGCTCGTTTTATTATTTATTCATTTTTATTTACAACATACTGTGGTCTTGAAAAGACCAAGCAGGAGAGGCACAAAACTTAAGTGGAAAACTCACGTAAGCGTGATGGATGAATGATGTGCACTAAATACAAGAAGGTAAGTACATTATACAGAGATACATAGGTGAGCTTAAACACATGTTAATACGACCTTCAGAACAACGGAGATGGGTCTATCTCCCTATTATACATTCACAATTGCGATAAACAGTAAAGCAAGTCGAGTACAGACTACAGTACAGACAATATATATTTGTAATCTTACAATTTGTATATCTTACTTCCTTTTTATGAAATAAGAAGTCATTGTTTTGTGTGTTTTTTTTTCCGTCATTCATTTTTACTATCTTTCACCATGTAAATATCTGAAAACGGTTTAGGAGATGTGAATGACCATTTATTATAATGTTCAATTTCAATCTCTTTTGCTACTTTCTGTTATTGTGTTTCTTAATTAGAACTATTTTTTTGCCTGTGATGTATTATGCTGCTTGTTTTCTGTGCCACTGTTTGCTGCTTCAATTAACTGTATCTATATTTACTGCTTCGGGAAGTCCCGATTCAGTCTATGACTATGGGACATCCTTCTGTATACCCGAACACTGTATTGATTTCATGAATAAATAAAGCGATTTCTGGTTCCGATTCTCGCGATACGCGTGGCTTTGTAATCAAGAGCCTCGCTCGAGCTGCTCAGAGGTGTTCTCGCGAAGTGTCGCAATGCATCACACCTCGCGGCAAACGTGCGTCCGCGGAGAGGAGGGAGACGCGAGGGGATTGTGGGATGGAAATGTGTCTAGATTACGAAGAGTTAGAGCAACACGCAGCGGAAGAACAGGTGGGACACGCTTCCACTGCGCCGGCGGCACTGACAAGATGGATCTGCGCATACGAAGCGACGGAAGTGCCCCACGTGTTTATTCCGAGAGACGCTTTCGTGGAAGTCTACGAGGCAGCAGCAGCAGCAGCAGCTAGAATTCAATCTGCAAACGCAATGACAGCCTTGCGGCGCGCTGTTTTGTCGTGTTACGAGAGTGGACAGCAGCCATGGAGCACACATACCAAAACGCACACATTACTTATTCTCGGAACGATCAAGGAAGGAAGGAAAATAGAGGGAAAAGAAAGGCAAGGAGGTTAACCAGCCTATAGGCAGCCGGTTTGCTACCCTGCGCATGGGAGAGGGATGGGGGAGATGAAAGAGAGCGGAGAGGGAAGATAGAAACAGCACATTCGGCAGCACACGCGCGCACACTCAGTCATAGACGGAACGATCAAAATTACTGTATAGCGTATGGGGCGCCACTGCAATAACGGCGTGCCGATCGCTATTTTCCAGCTCGGAGAATGCAGTTTGTGTCATGAGAGAAAATTTTCTGCCGATATTTCCCCCGAAAATACCTCCGTATAGAACGCGAGAAACGATGTAAGTCACTGGCCATGCTGTATTATTTTGTTTATACACGCTTCTTTTTGCGCGTAAGAAGTTTCTACAATATCGCGCCATCCCAGGGTTGCCCGTTTCGCGCGTGCCTTGGGCATTCTAAACTGGTCCATAATCCAATAACGCAACAAACCGTTTCACGTACTTTCTTTCTGCTAATCTGCATCTGGTAAGTGCAATCGCTATCGTATACCTTTGCCGCCGTATAATGAACTCAACACGACGAGTTCTCTTCCAAGCCATGCTTGCTGATATTCGGCAGGCTCTGTTCTCTAAGAGAGAGAGAGTGAGAGATATGAGAGGATAAAACTTAGTTGTGCCTGCGACCGTCTTCCTTAATATGCAATTTACCGTATAGACGGGCACGTTTTCACTTTCATTCGTTAATCGAGGTATAACCGCGCCCGCTCCAGAACTCTCGTATATGATCATCGTTTTTTTTTTACTCGTTATAATCAAGTCATGCTGCTTCAACTGTGCCGCCCACGTTCAACCACTAGCGTGTGTGCTGCTCTCTTGATTCAAGGGCTGCCCGCATTTAAACTCGCAACAACAACAAAAAAATGGAGAAAGAGTAGAAATTTGTGGGACTATCCATTAGTCGTGGTTTCTTTCCTTTCCCGTCTCACGTGTGGAAGCTGCGATTTATCTTGTGTAATTAAATTAAGCAAGTCATTGCTCTTTTGTGCTTAAGCGCACCATCTCGGTGGTTATACGGGCTTCGGCTCTGGAAAAAACTACACAGTGTAGACGGCCGGCGCTGGCGGATGAAAACTGGAAATGCACAAAATTCCTCGCATGATTCCCCAATGAAAGCAACCAACAATGGAGCCAATGAAGGTCTGTTGGTTTAATTAGTTTGCGTCTAGCAAAGAAAACGAGCCTTTGATAAATTACCATTTTCTTATTCGCATGGTTCCCTGTATAACACGTCGGCCGGTGCCTGAGCCACCCCTAAAACACAAGCGATGGGCGCGATATTATGCGGGCTAGACATTGCTATTTTTCTTTTTCTGTTTGAGAGCCCGCTTCTGGTTTTCTGATCGCGTGTCTCGTGTTGCTGCAATACGTTGCTGCACAACGCCGATAGGACCACTCAAACAAACATAATTTATAACGCCACCTATAACACAATTACAAAGAGCCAATAGCTGGCTCTTCGTCTTCTTTTTTTATTTTTTCTTTAATGAAATATTTCTACGCAGTGAAACAGCAGGCTCTGTACTCTATATACGCATTTTCAGTTTCTTTCTTAAAGCTAAGCCTGCTATTTATTTAAGGAATACTGCAGACAGTTTTTCACCATCCTAGCAGGAGAGGGTTACATAAGGTTCCTAACACAGAGGTCAAAACTGAATGCTATGTTTTTCTTCCAGGGATTTGACACGTCTGCTGATTCTCCGCATAGTTTTGAAGGCTTGGTTTTTTGAAGAGTAAAGTTGGCTGGTCGTAAACGCAGCGAAACAGCAACTGGAGCTCAACCCGAAGGTAGCCGTATGAAAGGCACGGTGATCCCGAGAACGGCGTGATTCGTGGTCGCTTGCATCATGTGGGTCATACACTCGCGTGTCGTTCATTTACCGAGCAGGTGTGCGCTATCGCTATATGCTGGAAAAAGAGTTGTCAAACGTTTCCTGGACAAATGTGCAGCATTTAACTAACCTAGGCTAGAAAGTTTCGCTTCACACCGATTCTGTAATGTGTATTTAATGCGCATACACTTCATTTTTGTATACGTATGTGTAAGCCCGGACAGGGACCTCCATTAGAGGAGAAGGCGAGTTTCAGTGCAACCCCCCCCCCCCCCCCCCTGTGGGTTGAGTGAACACTTGAATACGAAATTCACATTGGATGCAAAAACGAAAATGAAGTGATGACGTGCTGCTCACAAGGGCTTGACTGATATGGGGGGGGGGGGGGGCTAACGTCCTAACAACACCATATGATTAAGAGAGACACCGTAGTGGAGGGCTCCGGAAATTTTGCCTAGATGGGTTTTTTTAATCTGCGCCCAAATCTGAGCACACGGGCCTACAACATTTTCGCCTCCATCGAAAATGCACCCGCCGGCTGCTCACAAAGGCCTGTGATTGGTCCCAGGCTTTCCGGGGTGAATGTCGGAAATAAGTAGTTCTTTCAATCCAACGGCGTCTCCGGCGTCTTTCTTACCTTGACTAGGTCAGTGACTGCAACTGCAGGGAGGACACTGCAGCAAGATGAATAAATAAACAGCCAAAGGTCATTCATTATTGTCAAAAACATCTGTAGACATTAGTCTGTGGATTGAAAATGACGTGAAAGGTCCAATTGAGTAAATGTAGCCTATTGGCCGGCACATGACCAGGGGGTGACCACCCCCCTGTGTCCTTCATGCACGCGCCTATTTATGTATACATATATCGTTAATGAGACTCCATTACCTTAAAGGAGATGGCCAATTAGGAACTGTAGTAATACTTACGCAACCTGCCTGCTTCCCAATGCACCAGGAGTTTTGACCCTTATGTCATGCATATAATCCAACCTTACCATAACCTCGCGAAGAGTATAGGAGTCAACTACGGTATGAACCAATTTGTAAGAAAGCGGTTGTTTTAACGCGTATGACGTCGAACTGAGATTTACCGAAAGGACGACACGTATAGTCACGAGATCGACGAGAGTCCGAGTGGTCAGGTAATGTATAATGATGAAGTGGTGACTGATTACTGACCAAGTAAAGGAGAAAAACACAAGACATTTCGAGACCCGTGCGGGTGGGGTCAAGGAACCCGTAGTAATCCTGAAAACGTCTCGGGCGTCTTTTTTACCTTGACTTGGTCAGTGACGGCAACTTCGGGGAGGACACTGCAGCGAGATGAATAAATAAACAGCCAAGCGGTCGAGGCAAGGAAGAACGGTGCGGACCACGGACAGTGCTCAGTGCAGGACCGTCGCAGGATTTTTGTATTTTTTTCTGTATCCTGCAAAATTCTTATGTCAGCCTGTCTGCCTCACTGTATTTGGAGCAAAGGCCCTTTGTCAGGCTTTCAGCCTTCTGCCTTCGCTCCATTTTCTGTACTGGCCCAGAAAGAAACAAACAAACAAATAAATAAATAAATAAATAAATAAATAAATAAATAAATAAAGAATAAAGAAAGAAAGCTTCGCGCACGCTGG
Source organism: Rhipicephalus microplus (assembly GCF_013339725.1). Taxonomy (NCBI): domain Eukaryota; kingdom Metazoa; phylum Arthropoda; class Arachnida; order Ixodida; family Ixodidae; genus Rhipicephalus; species Rhipicephalus microplus. The sequence continues at coordinate 206,520,257 of NC_051165.1, forward strand.
CGTGTCGAGTCATTTGTGTGCCGAAGTGCGCACACGGCACCGCTGAATTCTCGAATCGCTTTCAATCGCGTCGTATCCGGGATATGGGGGTGTGGGGCCGCTGTGAGCGACATCGTGCGACCTCTCGCTTCTCTGCACGCCACGAGCAGAAGCTCTGTCGCAACAGGACGGAGCCAAATTAATCACCCATTGAGGGAACTCACCGGGAATGAGGCTCTGCGCAGCGTATACACGACGAGCAGGAATAGAAACGCCACGCGCTGATATCCGCCGCACGCGCCGCGGCATATTTTTACTACACGTGTAGCAATGGGGCTGATCTCGTTTGAGCCGGCACCCGCCGTTGCACCTGATTCGGGAAAAATAATAATGAAAAAGAACACAACGCACAAACGTATTTGCAGCGCAGTTTCCCGTAACTTTGTGCGTGTTGTGGCAAAACTTTCTTTTGTCCTTCTTCTTACTCGCGTAATTTTCTACGTTGACTTAAAACAAATAACATTGCAGACAAGAAAGCAGCCAACACGACCACTTCATGCACTGCTGTGATTACCAGTGGTACAGGGAGTAAAATGACGTGACGGCTTACGTCCTCCGTTGGATCAATGTTTGAGTAAGTGTTGCGTTGCTGAAAACAAAGTCGGGGGTGCAATGTTTGACCACGACGCGTTGGCATTATGTTGTGAGAAAAACTAACACGAAACAATATTAAGGGTAGTCTTCCAATAATATTTGTTTGCCCGTTATGGAACGCTAAGAAAATGAAAAGAATTGAAATTAACAACACATGCTACTTCCGCATTTTTTCTCGTGGACTGTCACGTAGATACATTTATAAATATAACTCTACTCATGCGATTTTCCACTACAATCTTTTCAGCGCATTTCTGGGCGTAGGCTAATAGCTATAGGCTATGCAGCGCCAAAATAAAAACTCATCATTTGGATAGGCTAACCCTGCCGATGGAAACATCACCGCCACCACTGACGTGGAACGGCGGTATTGGCGCGCATAGATATAAGATGCGTGACCGCTGGTTGTATAGGTATTTGTGAATAAAGTTTTACAGCCGCTTCTCTATTGTGTCAGGCTTGTTTTTTTGTAATGTACTGAATACTGAGGATGAGAGCGGAGGCGAATGATTAAAGTTGACTATGCAGTTACACGGAGACTATGTATAATAATGCATATTAAATGCATTTCTTAGCGAACTTCGGTGACTTTGAGCGTATCTATTTATCTATCTAGCCGTTTACGTTTGGGTGCTTTCGTGGTAACCCCCTTAACTTGGCGTGAACCCTAATTAGCATGGGAGGGTAAAATGATTTGACGAATATGACGCGCTGGTCAAGACATGAGTAATGTCACCACCCCGTCGCGTACGTCGTCAGACACTTTCCACCAGACAGTGGCACATATCCATGGGCGGTTATGTGCCGCTGGTATGCGGGTATGTGCCACAGGTGACTGACACTTAATATCTACCCAGGAATGATGATAACACACATGGGCGGTTTTAACGCGTGAGTGCTAAGCAATACCCGACATCGGTAGCGTCGACTCAATGAAAACATAGAATAAATTTCAGGGTCCCAGCAGGAATCAAACCCAAGCACTGTGCGTGGCAGTCAAGCATTCTACCTCAGAGCTACGCCAGGTCTCGGAACTATATACTTTTCAAATAGACGCTAATCATTGTGAAACGTCAATAGTGGTTGCAGTGCTGCCTAGCCTAATTTTGTAAAAATGACATATGCACTTCTTTGATACAACCGTCACGTCTGGTTAACGTCCATTGTGGTTAGTTGCCATGCGCTGAAGTTGATATATGTAGCAGTGTCGTAGTTGATATGTGTAGCAGCATGGCCAGCATCATCGCGAGCATCAGCGCTTCATATCAGCTTCTGGTGTTTCTAATACGCATGTTCCAGTTGGCATCGTTGAGCAAGTGTAAACAGCTGGTTATATAAACATCTGCAACTCGTCAACATATGTCTGTGCGTGACACATTTGAACATATATTTAGCGTCATTTCATCCCGTGTCGCTAAATAAAAAAAAAAACTGCAACACAGTCACCTTTCCTCCGTATGCTTCGCATAACGTCGGTTGATTGATATGTGGGGTTTAACGTCCCAAAACCACCATATGACTAGTGAGAGACGCCGGTAGTGGAGGGCTCCGGAATTTGGACCACCTGGGGTTTCGCATAACGTCGGTTTCCCAGGTACGTGGGATCTGTCAATATTTTTTTTTCATTATTGGGTCGTTCTCCACAAAACTTCCCAGCCATTCTGGCTATAATTCAAAATGTATTACAATTGTGCAGATTTATTGCAATGAAAAAGAGAGAATTGCCGGAATATTTCGAAGGAGGAGGAGAAATCAATGTTTATTCCACGAAACGGGGTCATGGTGCTGGTTCCACTTGCATTCTATTAAGAGGCGGCAGGTCTCCTCAATATAGGAACCCTCTGGCCTTCGCTGGCGCCTCCGTGGTCCTGGCGACGCTGTTGGTCGAGGTTCTCCGAGGCGAGCTTGGCCTCCCACGTTTCGAGAACGCCTTCGATTTCTTGACCGGATTTACCACAAACAGCAAGGCAATTAATACGAATCAGGTTTGTTTAAAAGTGAGGAACTAGGGCACTTTATCAAGTACTTCTGAGAAAAAAACATCGGTTTTGTGGGTGCCTTTCGAATTTCACAGAATGTTGTCTTAGTGTTGTGAAAAATATTTATTTTAATAGAACATTTTCTTTTTTCAAAGCGAATTTGGTTTATACATTAAGAAGATTTGTTTGAAGCTCAATAATACTATTGCAATATGCTCTGTCATATATGCGGCCGAAATGTTCTTTGTTTGAATTTTCTTCCCATTGTGACTGCGCCTTGTATGAATGTCTGATTAATGATTACTTACTGTAAAAAAGGTATATTTCGCGCCAAAACCATTTTTTTTCAGATCCGAGTATCTGCAGCTTTTCTCATCAGCACGCAGTGACGAATGCCGCAAGTTGAGCACTGTGCAAGCAATAAACGTAAAACGAGGTTTTTGTGTCTCCGGGCATAAAACATCATTCGCGAGGACTTGCCGCGTAGATCACTTCTGCGGCTGTACATGGCCACACATCAAAGAGAGAAATAGAGAGCGGCTTGTCCCCACAAATTGCTTTCTGCAGCTGGGATTTGAAAAGAGTCGCGACGGACTTGTAGGCTGCACTGGCCTTTCCGTGCCAGAATGAGACCCACATTCAAGTCGAGGGCAAGCGCTTGCGACACGGGTTTTTCTTTTCAGATCTCTTCGGATTATAGGTACTAGGTCACCCATTGTGTACTATGTATATACCGCAACCTCCAAGGACATAAAATATGTGGCAGAAAGTCTGGAGAGCTTTCGAAATGAACAAGCCGCGTTCATTTCCCAAGAGGGTCAAGCAATCCATTGCTGCAACTTTGGTGAAGGCCGAAAATGTTCTGCGCCTCTCCCATGCCTTTCCTATCCCAATCTTGCCCTGCGCAAAGCTCGGCCTTCTCTCGCTCAATTCCGGCGTTAACTAATAATGTGTCATTACATAAAAGCGAAGCCTGTGTGTTTTAATCAACGCAATCATGCGCAAGAGTGCTATTTGTAAGCCGATCTGAAGGATATCTTCGAGTCGTCAGAGTACAGGAAGGCGTGCGTTAAAGGATGTCATTGCTGCCGAGTGAATAACATTGTTCTATTCGCGATGAAACAAGCGCTAAAAAATACACACATTCAGAGAGGGCACAGACGAGCGCTTACTGGCAACTGACCATTTTATTTCGAAGCGAACACTAATATATGCATGACACGCATGGGCGTCATTCCGAAGCTCCCCCTGTCATCATCAACAATGTGATATATAAAAAACCACTCCCATAATTGATGGCACACAACCGGAAACGTGTAAAGCCCCCCCCCCCCCCAAAAAAAAAAACTGTGAAAAGAAAACATAAAAAGAAAGAAAGGGGGCCCCTTACTCACACTTATCAATGCACCGCAAGGAGTGCACCTGCCAGCCGAAATTTTCAGGCACACGAATAATTGACAGGCATAATAAGCGGACAGTGAGGGAAATAATGGAAGCGTATCGAATTAGGAAAGGAGGTGACAGTTGCGTCAGTCAAGCGTCTGTTCTACGAACAGATGTAGAATTTGCTTTTTTGGGCGTAACATAACCTAGTGCATTTTTCTTTTTTTCTTTTTTACGTTTTCTTTTATTAGTTTTTAGGGGGGAGGGGAGGGGCTCTACACGTGTTTGTTTCCGGCTGTGTGCCATCGATTATGGGAGTGGTTTTTTTTTATATATCACGTTCTGGATGATGACATGGGGGAGGTTCGGAATGACGTACACGCGTGTTATGCATATATTAGTGTTCGCTTCGAAATAAAATTTTCAGTTGCTAGTAAGCGCTCGTCTGTGGCCTTTCTGAGTGCGTGTATTTTTTAGCGCAATTGTTTCATCATGAACCTTTACCAACACGCCCAACTGGCAGTCATCCTAAATTGTTCTATTTGATTCTTTTAGGCAGCCGTGTGACTGGTTTCCAAAGCGATGTCTCATTCGTTTGCTCGCTCGCTCACTAACTAACTAACTAACTAACTAACTAACTAACTAACTAACTAACTAACTAACTAACTAACTAACTAACTAACTAACTAACTAACTAACTAACTAACTAACTAACTAACTAACTAACTAACTAACTAACTAACTAACTAACTCACTCACTCACTCACTCACTCACTCACTCACTCACAGGCCTTCTCTCTCTCATAGAAGCTCCGGCGCGTCACAATTCGATGCCACAAAGTATAAAGCGGCGTCGAATTTTAATACAGGTGTCGGGCCCTGCCATAATCCCCGTTGTGCATTTGCAAAGGCGAACGGCCGTCCTCTGAGCTTATGTTTGCAACACATCAAGAAGACGCTGCGCTGGAGTTCCAGTACGAAAGTTGTGATCGAGCTGCACATACGCGTTACCACAATGTGGAGACGAGTGTCAATATGGGCTCCCGCAGCCTTTTGCATACTGTACCGTTTTGCCAGCGTGAAATTGCGATATTCTTCTATACGCAAATCGTCAACGTGGTATACATGTGAGAATAAGAGCTTGGGCGAACAGTAAACAAGGAATGCTGTGGGGACACCGTTTTCGAGAGACGCACGCATGCATGCCCTCGTGGAATGCAGTATAGAGTGTCGACATGTGCTCGAAGTGAAACGCTACGCACTTCTGCATGCGTAGGCGCGAATTCTCGCATCACATAAGGAGGCATGTGCAGTTCGTCCACGGAGAGCTAAATGGTGCATAGAGAACCCACAGAAAGCTTGTTCCTTTTGTCAAGAACTGTGGAAAAGCTGACGCACCGTGAAAGTGCGGATGGTTGGACTTGTTGGTTGTACTCGTGAAAAGCGATGCTGTGCGTCAGTTGCGTTCTGTTTTAGCTTCTCTGCTGTGCAGACGTTTAGGTTTATATCATCTCAACTACTGCATTTATATAGGTTCTGCAGTGAAAAGAAGAAGGAATAACGTGATTACCTCAAAAAAAAGAAGAACTAAGGAAAAGCACAGAAGCCGCAAGAAACAAAAACACGTACGATGCGCAGTTCGTACATTCTTTGCATTACTTGAGTGTAATCCGTGCATATGAACGTTCTATTGCATTGTGTGCACTATTTAAAGCGGCGTGTGTTTTTCTAAGTGTCCTGTCATTTTTTTCCGCACTGTTCCTTGAAGTGCGAAGATTGAGCTTGAGTGAAGGTAAAGGAGCAATACAAAGTTCGCACATTTTGAAGCATAGTATTGCTTCCACAGTATTGGCCATTTTCTGCTTGCCTTTCCTTTAATCTAAGTCTCCCGGTGCTTGCTACCTTTACCGTCTAGAGAATTGTCGCTCTGATAGATAACGCGCATATCGTTCGCGAAATGTAAGTGCCGGGTATTGGCGCGCAAAATGAGTGCAACAATAATCCCGCAACAATAATCGTCGCGGTTTTAATGCGGGGGTTATTGTTTTGGAGTAACGTTACGATTGTGTGAAGGACGGAAGAAAGACACTCGTTGAAATAAGATGTACCGCCCACCAGGGGCGTGGGCAGAAATTTCTTTCGGGAGGGGGGGGGGGGCAGGCAGATGTGGTCGAGCATCATTTTTTGCTCTGTACGCCATGAAAAAAAAAATTTGGGAAGAGGGGAGCACACAGGCCCGCTGTGCTACCTCCTGGATACGCCACGGCGGCCCACCAACCGAGGAATGCCGCTTGTATAGACATTTTCGACCTCACAACAGCACTCCTCAATGTCTCGTGGGCCTAAATTTCAATAAAGCACACATGGTACTTTCGATGAATGACAATAACAGACGAGAAACAATTGTCTAGAGCACACATGCACAGAATCCTTGCAAATCGCGGTGCAGGGTGACATACATCATTACTGAAGTGTCGTCCAAAAGTCATGAAGGCGCCGTGATTGGTGGTGACCCTGCCTAACGTTTATCCACCACTAAATAACTTTGCTTTCATGGATCCATGGGCTCGAAATGTACTCTGCTTATATGGTTCTATACGTTATCGCGCCATTTCAAAGCCGTTAGCGAATACTTTCACTGTTCGTATACGGCAGCCGACGGTAGCTTACTTCGGCTTGAAATGCAAAGTTCTAATGGTTAAAATAAATTATTCCGTTTGTTGATGTTCTTCACAATTTAAGTATTACAGGCCAAAGTAACGAGCTTTATGACGCTCGCAACTTAGTCTCAAAAAAAGGCGGCTCGTTTCATGAGCTGTTTCACCCGTCCATTTATGGAGATGAGGAAGAGTTTTTGAGTCGAAGCCTGTTTGTTTTGCGAATCCCGGGCATGTCTTGAGATGCCCGTCGTGCGGCGGTTGTACACCCTGCGGCAACTCACGAGGCGGCAACTCATGAGGCGGCAACTCATGAGGCGGCAATCGTGTGGGCGGTTCTCTCGAGATCTCTCGCGCGAGCGTTTCGGCCGCGCCGCCGGGCACACTCAAGATAATGGCCAATCACTCGACGCTCTAGCGCACTCGCTCGCCTTTGGCGCTGCTCGGCCAACGATGGTCAATTACGGAGATTGCTCCCGCCTCCGCAGCTCCCGTCCCGTTCCCAACGCATGTTGTGTTGTATATGCTAGCAGTCTCGGACGTATACAGTACATAGAGACGGCGTTGCGACAGGAGTCACCTATTCTTCTGTTCGAATGATGCCTGCGAAAGCGAGTGCAGCAGACTTACTATATATTTTCATTTTTTTTCTGAATATTTGTTACCTTAGTTTCATTACCCTGAGTCGTACGTAAGTGGAGAAGACGTGGAACAGCGGAAGCGCGCTTGAGGTGCGCAGCGCCGCGAATTGAGCGCCGCAGCTCAATAATTTATGACAGCTTTCAAGAAGAATGGCATTTTGAGTTATCGGATGTTACCATAGCGTGTCTTAGCACAAAGAGAATACACAAGGCAGGCGGCAGAACAAAGCGCTATCATCCTGTCGTCTGCCTGTTGTTTCGCGATGCTGTGTTGTCTCGCCAACTATAGCTATTCATGTCATTGTTTTGAACTCTAAGATAGTTAAAACGCACCTATTGTAACTATAAGGAACGTTAATTGTGAGGATTTGTTGAGGAAAACATACTTTTTTGTGCGATATATAAACACTTACGACATTTGATCGTCAGCGGAATGATTCGCGTGCAGTTTTTAATTGGTGACGTGGTTAACACGACCCACCAAATGTATAACAGCAAGTGTAGGTATCAACATTACCCAACATTTCTCGCCGCTTTAGAGAGGTCACGTTAAACGCAGAATGAAAACAGAGTTCGCTTGACTCTGCAGACGCGATATACATGCCTGTGAAGTTTTAAAAGAGAGAAAAATATTAGTTGGTGTGTCGAACTTGGTTCCGATTTTTTTTATATAGCGATACCATGATTGAACGCCTATGACCTTTGAAAAAAAGAGTTGTCTGTCTCGAAAATCGCGCAGGTAATGGATCTCCTGCAGTCATTTCAGAACGCTAGTTCGTCTTACTTCTTTTGCAGTCATGTTTGGGAACAGATAGTTTAACGTGCCTTTGTTACGCGAAAACACAGTGGTCCACGTGGAAAGGAAACGATAATGGTCGTTCCCTCTTAATCACGACTGCATTGTCGTGGAGGTCGTCCGTATAGTTGATTCGGCATAGAGACTGTTGCCGAAAAGTACAAAGAGACGATCTGTATTTGAATGATGTCGAGGGCAAATAGATGACATTATACCTGCTACAGAGATTGAATGGACAATATCGTTCCCTTTCTATCGATATCTTTTGTAGGTGGTATAGGCTCTCGTAGAAGATACAGACGCACCCACTCCGAATGTGCATTTCTTGCTTCTCCAGGTTCCAACAGGCGGACACTGTTCAGAGTCGCGTATACGGTTCCTAATATCAACGGTGGGAACAAAATCACAAAGAAAACCGCATCGTTGTACCGCATGCATTGAATCGAACGTCTCGTAAAGGCTATGCTGATGGAAACTCTACAGCTTCGTGAACGGAAGATTCTATTTATAGCATTGACGTCACGTCTGCCCGAAATTGCGCTGCTTCCTCTTGCTATTGATGTTGTGGCTGGCTTATGCAGTGTGGTTGCGAATGTAATGCGCTTCGTTTTGCCCCGGTGCATTTCTTTCTTTCATTTTTTTTTTGTCCGTATTGCCTCGAGGCGTCTATGCCCCGACCACGTTTATCGCAATGTCTCCTTCACTCTGTGTACTATATATATATTGCATGCACGCAGAGACCACCCAAATGTGGAAACATTTATTTTTGTATTCTTCTGTAATTTTTAAAATGTTTTGACAGCCTGTGTATGAGAAACCATATTTAGTGAAGACTTCGTCTTGCTTCCGTAATATTTTGGGGATAAAGGAGCATGACAATAATGTTCATTTAAGAACCTGCTGCACCAGCTAGATTTCGGACAAAGCAACAAAGATGATTTTGACTTAGCGGACCTTTGAACGGCGCCTTCAAGAGTAAAACGCGACAGCGTAATCGAATTCCATTCGCATCGTAATCCCAGCTGCAGCCAACCTGGCGTCGCTTCTGTGCGGACACCATGCCGCAATAAAATGGATGTCTGGGCATTTGTAAATAGGCCCTTGTAAACTATTCTAGGACCCTTGTACTGCCGGTAGAGCTGTGAAGTTCTCGCTACGATGTAATTCTTCTTTCTTAGAGTGGGTATATATCCACTACGCGTACGTATAGGGCATCGCGTGCGCACCTGCGCAGCTGTACACGTTGTTGATGTTGTTTGTGCCGATAATTAACTTTGCCTATGTGCTTTGTAATTGCTGAGCTTTTAAAGCGATCACTAGATGCACAGTTTTAATGTTTTGACATCTGATGTGACGCTAAGCTTCAGTCGCGCAGACACTCCTCGCACTGGATAACATTGACATCCGGGTCCTTTTCCGAAGCAATTTGGAGCGTGGAAAGGGATCTGGGGTAGAACACCTACTTGCCCTCTGAAAGTCGTCAGTTCGGTTCCCGCTCTAACATAATATTTTTAGAATGAACTCTTTATTTACATTTTATCTTGAAACGAGGTTATTAGTGCTATCGCTTCAAATGCAGATCTTCTGTGGACAAATGATAACAATAGTAATAATTGTGGAGCTCTAACGTCCCAAAACCACAATATGACCAAGAGAGATGTCGTAGTGGAGGGCTTCGGTAATTTCGCCCGCCTTAGGTTCTTTAGCGTGCACTTAAATCTAAGAACACCGCAGGCCTCAAGCCTTTACGCCACCGTCGAAAACGCGGCCGCCGGGGAGCTTTTGTGGATGCGTTTATTACTTTTGAACTGTGCTTGTGGGGCAGAAAGAAGGGGAATATATTGGGATCATGCTCAGTAGACCCGGTGAGGTATGCCGTCTATGTAGAGGGTTGTGATACGTATCATGCGATTCTGTACTTGCCTGCATAATAATTGGACGCCCGGACATGCTGTCGTGGTAGCCATATTTTCCATGCCAAATATTCTCCCTGTCAAATAGTTTCCCTGCTCACTAATTTTTCTCGTAGATAAAAATGGAACAGAAGAAAAAAAAGTTTTATCAACATATTGCGCGGGAAGTTATTCATAACTGAATTTCATGACAAGCGAATGAGTGAAGTACGCCAAACATCGCATAACATAAATAAAAAAATTACAAGTATAAGAGAGACACGAAGAGACAGCTTGTGTCTTGGTAATACTGAGTGACAAAAGATAACACCTATTCACGAGGTCCGCTCTTCTTATTATGCCCTTCGTTCTTCTCGTATACTTGCTAGCCGAGTTAGCTCCTGTGCCCGAGTGGCGCTGACATCCTTACACAAGTAATAAATTCAATAAACAGATCGAGTACTCTCTCTATCGATGACCTCAACTGATTTCGCAGACGCTTGCTGTCAGTGGATAATGCCACAAAATTTGCCATATTGCATTTTCGTTTACGTGGTGTTAGATGGTAATATGCTTACTGTAATGAACGATAAACTTGTCTCGCGCAGAGGCTGCGGAAATCTACCAGCGAGGTCGTGTCAATTGCTACGTGCGTATTTTCTTTCTACGCACTATAGGACAAGGCAAACCAAGGCTCCGAAAAAGGTATGACTAGGGGGGGGGGGGGGGGATGACTTTTGTGTTTGCTGACTGGAAATCTAGTGAGTATGCGTTACTGGTTCGCCGCGCATTATAAAGTGAGACGATCAGAAGTGGTATTAGTAGGCTAAAAAGGAATCGTATAGTGTCACGTTCAATGAAATTTATGCCTATAATAAATAAATAAATAAATAAATAAATAAATAAATAATAAATAAATAATAAATAAATAAATAAATAATGAAAGAAAGAGAGAAAGAAAGAAAGAAATCAGTGTTACGTTATGTGCACGAGGACTATCGCTGTGTCCTCTCTTACATAAATGAGTAACTCTATGATTACATTATATCGCCCATTCACGTGCATCAGTCTTATAAATGTTTCATGTTGACTGTATTGTTACAAGCAGCTGCACTCCCAAGTTACAGCTGGCAAGGAGAGATGGGAGGACGGAGTGTATAAATCTTGTTTCTTAACCAGCGCTCCGCGTGAACGCTTCCATTCCTGAAAAGGTCTGACGCCCTTGCATGCGCAGAGCCGTGTTACATCAAACGGAGAAATTTCCTAACTTCACTCTTTCTCTTCGCACATTGCACCACTAAACAGAACACAGTGCAGTAGTATTATAGCGGGGACCACGCACGTTGTGGTAATTCAGGGCAAACTTTATGTATTATAATGAGAGAGAGAGAGAGAGAGAGAGAGAGAGAGAGAGAGAGAGAGAGAGAGAGAGAGAGAGAGAGAGAGAGAGAGAGAGAGAGAGAGAGAGAGCCCTGCGACCAATTCAAGTCCATGCGCTGTCTTCGTTTCACTGCAGTCATCGCGCTTTCGCGCCTAAAGACGCAATCGCAAAGTGGCGGTTGCTTTTCCCTCGCTATACTCCGCGTGTTTCAGTTCGGACGAACCGTACGCACATATTCTCCGTCTGACCAGTTCCATGCAGTGCAGCGAAAGCTGAAGGGTCGCTACAGCCGACCACGGAAAAGAACCAAAATATTGGGTACTCGCTCGGCTGTTCGCGTCGGAACGACCTCTGCGCGGCTCCTCCGGCCGAGCGAAAGCAACACAGAAGTGTTGGAGGCACGCAATAAGGGAACCCTTTTAAGGCGATTCGCTGAAGTAGGCCCTTGCCTTCACAGCACTGCACATATTTGGTGAGGCGAAGTAGAACCTTTATCTATTCGGCTCTGAAATGGACCGTCTCGTACTCATGTAAAACCAAAGCGCGTCAAAAAGAAAACAAAAAATGAAAGAAACGAAAAAGTTGGATGCAGTTAAATGGAAGGAAATAGCGAAATAGAGAGGAGGTGGGTGCGATGAAGCATGCAGGATAGTAATCTCGAACTTTTTCCTCAGCTGAGAGCGCGAAAGAAAGAGCAAAAAAAAAGTTGCACCGCGAGCAGTGAAATCGCTTTATCAGTATGGTTACAGCAGTTGCGTCGCAACACCCCTTCGCTCAGTTTTCGAAAGTGAGAGCGCGTTACCCTGCCGTGCCGGCCAGCCTTTGCACATTTACCCGGCGGTTCCCCCATTTCCAGAGTCCTGCACACAGAGAGAGCATGCATATACCGGACACGCTTTTACACTTCGGCCGGCGAACGAATGTGCGCTGTAGTGCCGCGCAGAGATCTCGCGTAATCCGTCAACTTCTTAGCCCTATTCATCACCGCCTCCCAACTCATCTCTTGGTTGTCGTGTGCCCCTTCGCTTGCGTCAGAGCGAGCGATGACTCCAGTGGGTCTCGTTCCACGTACGTTGCACCGAGAAAAAGAAATATAGTTTTTGCACGAACGCGCGAATTGCTTCGCTCATATATTGGTGCGTGAAAGCACACGTTGAAGCGCAAACTGAACGCTGACGTGGGCTCGTAGGTATTCCGTCTTATCGTTTCTTTCTGTCCATTTTCTTTTTGACCGCTCGGATGTGCAAATACCTACTGGAGGGTTGGTGCAGTTGTGCTCCGTAACACGCTTCTTATGCGATTGCCGCTGTAGACGACGTATGGCTGGTGCTTACCACCCTGTGTGTTGGCATCTAGATTTAAAAAAAAATATATATATGAAATTTCAGGTTGAAAGAGTGAGTGCCTAAGAAGCTAGCACACAGTGAACATATTTAATACAGAGGATTAAATAACGAACGTATCATCAGGGTATAAGCGACGCGTTCTAAATCTCAAATAGCTACCAAACAGTTCGGTCTGTAAACACCATGGAGTAGCTGGAGCAGCCATTCTAAATGTCATCAAGTATTCGATTACTCTCTAAGTAGTATGAGTACCACTTCCTAATTATACAGGACTATGTGAGCCGAGGCCCACAAAAGAAAGTGTGAGACGAAAATAATGTGGATGTACCAGTAAGCAAACGCATCAAAGAGACGACAAATGCTTATAGCCTTTTTGTGAGGCTTTGATTGCCTATCGCCGTCGCTACTGCCTTTAGACACGTGTGGAAATACTGCGACACGACGTGCGTAGACTTATTGGAGCATGCAAGTAGTATACTGGGAGCGCAGTCGTCTGTTGGGCTCCTATTTCAAGATCATGGCAAGTATGGTCGAATCTGTATGTTGTCCCGTACGACTTACTTTATAAGAACCCATGCCTAACTTTTTTTGTAGTAATGTCTCCGACTATACACCTCGCCATTTTCTTTTCTCATTTCACATTCGCTTGACATACTCTTTTTTTTTTATTTAAGCGATAACATTAACTGAAAGTGGACTTCACCTCACTGATAATAAATTTACAGGAAAGCCAGCTTTGACAGCTCTTTCTCGGTGAGTTACGCAAGCCCATGGAGACTGCTTTGAGTCATCTGGCTAGAGGATGGTGGGGCTAGGCACAGCCGATGCGGTCGCATTCGCATGTCTTTCCGGATGTTGAGAAAATCCTACGCTCTTCGTGTTGTGGCGAGGAAACAGACGAGATAGTGTTGAAAGTGTCGGATAACGAAATAGAGGGAGACAGAGGATTAAGGAGAAACACTCTGTGGTCAACCGGGCCGCAATATCCGGCTTAGGAACTCGCAGGACCCACAGACAATGCTTCGGGGTTTGTAGTGAGTCGTGTCACGCACTCGGTTTTGCGCATTTCGCCACGCTGGAACCCGAAAGACTTGTCGAGTTGGGTGGACGTTTTAGGTGATTGGGCGCAGACAATTGACATGAAACAGTCGAAAGGATTGTTGCCGAGACACTGCACGTATCAAAGGGGAAATGAAAATTGAACGACGTACAGGCTTCGTGGAAGATAAGTACGTGTTTGGGATTTTATAAACAAAAATTCGTTGTTTGGGCGCACTTGGGGTTTGTAGCTTTTATTCTTGCTAAAACTTCCACCCACCTCTCTCGTTTTTCCCCACTATGATTCGTTCTCCCCTTACTTTTTCGCCGCTGCAAGATAGCAAACCAGATATCTATCTCCCTGTTAACCTCCCTGTCTTTCCGCATTGCATATCTCCCTATTTTTGGGCACCTGATAGAAACAATTTCAGTTTAGAGATTCATTTGTGAATATTCTATATTGACATAATACAAACAGCACATTTTATAGCATAGCGTTATTGCTGGCTCTTGAACCGTCATTTGTTGCATCGAACAACAGCTGCACAACAAGGCTCTATGAGTAGCATGTGTAGCATATCAAGTGCGCGCTTCCTGACAAACGGAAGTTTTCTTCCTGTTGTTCTTTGAGCGCTTTGATGATGATTGCTTATTATCATCAGCAAAAAAAAGAAAACCAAGTGTGTTTGGCGTAACGCAGGCAGAACTACGTTTAAAAATATAAAAAAGGGAAGCAAGTGTGAAATAGAAACAGAGAGCAGAAGGAAAAGTAGGAAGACAAATAGAAAAAGCAAGAAAAAGAAAGACAGAGAGGAACAAATAAATAGAAATAAAAACAGATAAAAAGACAAAAAAAAGAACGGGGGCGGAGCAAAAAAAAACAGAAAGAAAGAGAGAGAAAAATGGAGAGAAACAAAGAAGGCTGCCCATTGCCACACTTTCTGCAGGTTGGGCCGAAGCTGGCGTAATATTTTTATTCTCTTCGCGACTATAAATACTCTGTTCCTGTGATGTACAAAAGCGCAGAGTTCAAGGAGCGGCGCGATGGTAGTCATAGTGGTTTTGGTGGTTTGGCCCATAAAAGTCTAAAAAATTAAAGAGATATCAAATTATAGTGAGGTTCAGAGTTGTTATATGTGGTCCTGTGTGTGCTTTCGGGGAACATCATTTTTTTTTTAAAAGTAAATAGTAATCAGTCCCGCGACCTTCCTTGTCACCTTGTCTACTTCCAACATGCGCCCCTTTTTCTATTGCTTGCCGATTATTGACATTCCACGATGCAGATGGAAGCTCGGTTGCTCAAGTGAAATTATTTCGATCTTCATTCTACTGAAGAAGTTCCGCAAGAGTTACAGAAAAGTGACCTGTGGTAGGCTGGTTTCAGTAAACGTTCGTCTGCGGCGACCCTTTGCTATTCTTGACAGGGGCAATGCCAATATTTTTTTTTTACTGGGGAGGGGCACTCATGACAAATGAGTTCCTTCATGAAGGGGGGGGGGGGGCAGAGAGGCTGGAGACATATGCGTTGTGTTTTGACTATTCTTGCTCTCGTGCGGGGCGGGGGTGTCAAATGACGCAGGCACAAATTTGACGAGAGGAGCTTTATGAGCCGCCCCAATAAACATGCTGCCGCTGCTCCTGATCCTTGTAGAAGGCGACTCGTATCGACCAAGACTAAAGTGGCTCATGCAAAGGCTGCGGTGTGTGTGCGTACGGCTCCACAAAGAACGACAGCGTATGATAGGTGAACCATGCTAGGCGTTAATGCCACGTCGTGCCCAACACGAACAGAACGAATCACTACGTGCTGCGTACATATTGCCTGTTTGGACCGCAAATCGTGCTCAGTTAGCGGGGAAGACGTCGGGCGCCATCAACGGCGCGAAGGGTAGGAGCCGATTGCTGCCTCACGGTAGTGTTTGTTCTAGTCGAGGGGAGCGAGGCTCTGCACGCGAAGCACTCCTAAGAAGCGCACGCGAGGGCCCGTTTGCTGTTTGTGCAAGGCAAGAAGCGGCAATGACGACGTTATTTGCGCGCATGTCTGTTCGAAGACTTGCACGCTCGTCGCATTGCGCCCGGAAAGGTAACGACTCGCCCTTCTTGGACGTCTTGTTGCCGGGGAATGTCGCGTTCTATGTCCGGTTTATCGCTTGGAAAGGAATAAGTAACCGCGCAGATTCCTTGCGCGGGTTGCAAGATTGACGGGAGAATCCCGTTCCGCGACGCAGAAAGTTAAAAAAAAATGAAGCTGCTGCTTCTCGCCAATTATCAGACGTTGAGGCATTTAACCAGGTCATTGAGGCATTTAAACGGGTAAGTTGGTGTTGACTAAATGCTTCCATGTTACTAACGAACACGCACAACATCAGAGAAGGCAGGACAACCGGCTTCAGCTCTGAGTTAAAAGTCTAGCGGCTGTACTGTCTCTTTCTCTGGTGTCGTTGTGTGAGTGCTCACTAGTA
>NC_051165.1:207188964-207203964 GCF_013339725.1 Rhipicephalus microplus
CGTTAATTCAATTAATTACGTGGATCGTTAAAGAACCCCAGGTGGTCGAAATTTCCGGAGCCCTCCACTACGGCGTCTCTCATAATCATATGGTGGTTTTGGGACGTTAAACCCCACATATCAATCATCATTAATTACGTGCATAGGTGGATAGACTAGAAGACATCTCCAATTTCTGTCTTCATTCTCAGATAAAATGACTGACTACATGAGCGTAAGCTGCACCCCGAAATCCTTTATAGATAAGAAATTCGTTCTAGTGTAACAATCCTTTCTGGATCAAGAGAGGAACTACAGTGTCAAGGACTGTTCATGTGTTCTCCAACGCAAGCATAACGGACCCGCTGTCGTTATGCTGTCACCCCGGTTGTCCGCTCCCGTATGAGTTGCAAGGTTACAGAAATAAACACGAATGCAATGAGACAATAAGTTTGTTCACAAGGGTGACTACAGTACAGTGCATTCTACGGGACTTTATATTTATTCAACGTGTGTTGCAAGTGAGGTCGCCAGTATGAGCAAATGTAAGGTCACTCGGTGTTGGAGACATCACATTGACATGGAAAATGACGACACAATATCTAGATTTTTTTTTCGTGAACGTTGCAAACAAGTTCTCCATCAGTAACTTTCCATCAGTAACTCTTCATCAGTACTCTTCATCAGTAACTCTTCATCAGTAACTCTTCTCAGTATCAGTAACTCTCCATCAGTTCAGAGGCTTATTTTCGATTCAAGTCTGTGTTAAGGCACAACGACGCATTGATTCACTCTCAGGTATTGTACTGTCCGAACAATCGCTGTGGCGTGTATACTCATTTCAGCATTGAGTATACATAAAAGCTTGCTCTTCTACGACTAATTTCGAAAAGATAAAGGTAATCTAACGAAGTTGATTCATACTAAAAGGTGATAATTTTCGAAGCTCAGTGTTGTACTGAGGCGCCTGCAGTCGTCGTTACTGCACATAACGCACATTGAGAAGTTGACGATACAGAACAAAACCGTGTTCGACACTGAATGCTGACTGTTTAAGAGTTGGAGAGGTTGAAAAGACAAAAAGAGGCTAATGATTGAAAGACCTAGAGAACACTAAATCAAAAAATTATGCTCGACATCTAAGGCCATGGTAAGACGCTGTTAGAAACTTACTGCTTAGCCTATATATTAAAGCCAACTGCCGCATTTCATGCTTCAAAGCTTACAAAGAGAATGCCATTTGGTACACGGAAGTTAGCATTTCCCGTAGAAGTTTGCGCCCGACTCAACTGACTCGACTGCGCCAATCGCACTCAAAATGTGGTCCTTTTATGCTTTTCCTTTTATGCTCACCTTGTCATGTTAAGTACAGTCTCCTACGATACGCGGCGGGACAAAGTTTCCTCCCAGAACGAATCACTTGTGCTTAACTGGAGTTTATTTGTCTTAGCACAACCGCAACATCCATACACATACCAATGAGTACTGTTATTCGCACAACAGGCACGTGAACAAGCGAAATCATACATCGCCGTAAAAGTACATACTACCTTTCTTTGTTTCGACACAATTTTCTTAGCATCGCATCGTAGAATGTTTTCTCATGCTTCGCTTCTTTTCCTGAAAGGAATGACGTACGCGCTGTCAAGGTAGGGTGCATCTAGGTCAGCCGGAAAGTGTGACGGTAGGTGTGTCAAATTTTGATATACTCATGCTCCCTGCCGGGCGAGAATCATTACGGACACCACAGGCTCATCCTCAAAAATAAATACGATCACACACGTCGTTTGGCCAGTGTAAATGCGTAAGTAAAAAAAAAAAAAACGTGCCTCTCGTAAGAGGAGGTCGAATGAGAACGTTACTTTAGCCGATAAAGGAAACAGAGAAAAAACGCGAGAAATAATAAAACAAAAGCAAAGTACCACTAACGTCAACGTTAAAGAAAGGTGGCCATTTTTCTTTTAATTCGGATTCTGTGGCTTCTGCGGAAATCTTTTTATAAACTATCTTCTCTGGTACGCCATACTTTTCACCGTCGTTCCTTCCTCGTCCAGTTGCGCAAGCCGCCCGCTCGTCAAGGTCTGATACTGCCGGCTTCCGTAAAAGCGGGGACCGGGCGGAGCCCGGCCCGCCCCAGTGTCAAGACGCAGCTTCTTACGTATTGCGCCCGACGGTCGCCGCTATAGGTATACAGGCTCCTCGCAACCGCCAATCTTTTTCGTACCGGCGCTACGCTGCACTGACGGATGCCGGTCGGGCAAAAAATTGTTACGCTCGCCCGCTGGTCTCCCGCGTGCTCAGTTGGCGGACCCTCTCCGCAACCCCTCTTTCCGTCTTTATTTTCTTCCTCTCGAGCGGCGGCTCCGGCGTCCTTAAGCGCGTAAGACCCTCCGGTGGCGTAACGGTTACCGGTATTCGCCCCGCTAAGAGGCTTCCAAGTCTCTCCACAACCTTCCACGACATTGCGGCGCGTGCAGGTGTAAGCAGCCAGCACTTTCTCTCCACGCTTATTCATTCCACACTTTTCCTCTCCCTTAAGCGAGAGACTTTCCATGTCTTCCTTGCCCGCCGGCAGGTGTTCGGCTTCTTGGCTGGCACACGTTGAAGACTTCGAGTCCAAGGAGTGTATAAGCTGCTTTGCCGTCGCGCAGAAATACCCACCCTCCTTCTCGCGCCCACCACGTTCGGAGGATGGGAGGACGACAGACCGCAACTGCTGCTGCTGGCACCAGCGCGACCGCGACTCGTACCCCGAGCTGGCCGATTCGGATGCTACGTTTCGCCTTTCTTCTGCTCCTCGGGGCGCAGCCTGTCCTCTGCTTGGACAATGGCCTTGCCAGGACGCCGCCCATGGGATGGCTGGCGTGGGAGCGTTTCCAGTGCAACATCGACTGCAGCCGGGAACCGGAGAACTGCATCAGGTCGGTGCCTTTGCTCGTATCTAACGACTCACTTCCATGCCGCTTCCCTCCCCTCCCCCCCCCTTTTTTTGGAGAAGCGAACGCCCAGCCACTTTCGTTCCCACCACTTCAACGCTTTACGCAACACACCACTGTGCTGTAGGGTTGAATACCCATCCCAAGGTCACGGGAGCGAATCCAGGGGGTGGTGGCCGCATTTCAATGGAGGCGACACGCTAGAGCCATGTGCCTAAATTTAAGTGCACTCTTAAGAATTGCAGGCTGTAGAGCTTTCGAAGACCTCCACTACGGCATACACAAAATAATTTGTTTAAAAATATATCATATACCACAATTCTATTGCGGAATCGGGACATTAAAGCCCGCCTATTACAAAATAATTAGGACGCAGTATAGCACAACCGCATCACAATGTATCTCCGACCTATTTGCGGCAACAATTCGTCATTTAGACATCGCGCGACAAACATAACGTTGATTGTGGTCGAAACCTAACTATGCAATCAGAGTACGAATACCGGCAGCTGATAACACCTCTTATAATTATCGCGAGGTGCAAGGTGGACGTTGGATAAATCAGTTCAACAAGCGCACCAAAATACGCCTGTTGCTTTGTGCCGTAAATGGTAGCCAAAAGCGTATCTTTCTACAGTGTGACGCGAGCTGACCAGCTGATACTTAAAAAAAAAGCCACTACTTTAAACCCATTCAGCCTCCGTTGACGGCACCACTTTTCTTTTGTTTTTCAAAAGAAGGGACAGTGTTTTGTGAGCTGCACATAACTCGGGTGCCATTTTGCCCTGTTCGATGAAAAAGAAGAGCAAGAAGCTTGCCTCGCGTTTTGCGGTTGGCTAAACTAGGTCGATCGAGCACAAATTGCTTCCGGGTCCAATGGCATACAGTAAATGCCCATCACTAAAATAGATTACTCTTTCTTTGTTCTTTCGGGTGTTGCGCTTGAAGCTGTAGACCTGCGGACATGTTTTTTTTTTTTTTTCGCAACGCACGGTTTCTTCTTGCTGCTCAACTAAGGCTCATATTTTGCATTAAGCAAACATGCTTTACATTGCATAACTCCGGAACTGTTATTTTCTCTGTTCTGTAAGTTTGTATGCTGCATGTGAACGAAACGTACTGCCACACGATGTCTTCAGGGTATGCAATGAACGCCCCGCCGCGGTGGTCTAGTCGCTAAGGTACTCTGCTGCTGACCCGCAGGTCGCGGAACCAAATCCCGGCTGCGGCGGCTGCATTTCTGATGGAGGCGGAAATGTTGTAGGCCCGTGTGCTCAGATTTGGGTGAATGTTAAGAAACCTCAGGTGGTCGAAATTTCAGGAGCCCTCCACTACGGCGTCTCTCATAATCATATGTTGGTTTTGGGACGTTAAACCCCACATATCAATCAATCAATCAATCAATCAGTCAATCAATCAATCAGTCAATCAATTAATCAATCAATCGGTGTGTGCAGTGAACGGCTGTTCAAGGAGATGGCCGAAGCCCTCGTGTATGAGGGATATCGGGACGTCGGCTACGAGTACGTGAACATTGACGACTGCTGGATGGATAAGGAACGTGACGTAGTCGGTAGGCTGCAAGCTAACGTCACCCGATTCCCCAACGGCATCAAACACCTTGCAGATTTCGTGAGTACCTTCGCATCAAACTTTTCGACAAAACCTTATTTTAATGGTATTACCCTTGGTTGACGCAGCTAAGATACACGGGGGAAGATTTAAAATACGTCCTGCGTAAATGCGGCCCGTATAGCAAAGCAGTGCTTGTGCGATGCGCAAAGCAAAAAAGAAAAAAAAAAGCTCTTGGTGTTATGGGGAGCTACTTTCTTAATGGCTTTTTTGTGAGTATACGTGTTTGCGACTGTATCTTTTTTGTGTGTTTGTGATCATTGTGTACATCATAGCCATCACCCGAGAAAACGAAGCAATAAATTAGGTTAACATCTCCAGGAATATTATTGAATACTGCTATTCAGTGTTTGTGCGATGCTCAAAGCAAAAAAGAAAAAAAAAGCTGTTGGTGTTTTGAAGAGCTACTTTCTTAATGGCTTTTTTGTGAGTATACGTGTTTGCGACTGTATCTTTTTTGTGTGTTTGTGATCATTGTGTACATCATAGCCGTCACCCGAGAAAACCAAGCAATAAGTTAGGTTAACATCTCCAGGAATATTATTAAATTCTGCTATTCATTTGCCTCTCTCAGGGACTGCTTCTGCGTTCTCTTGACCTGTCTTTGCAACTAAGACTTTTAGCTTCATCTATATACGCACTAATGTTGCATTAATCAACGAATGTTCGTTTTTGTAATGGCTGACAGGGCTGAGTGCAATGACTGTGGGGTCGAAGGGACTATTAGACACATCGTCAGATACTGTCGGTCATTTCAAAATTGAAGACCTGGAAACCGCGCAGGTTTAACTCAGCTAATAAATAAATAAGTAAATAAATAAATAAATAAATAAATAAATAAATAAATAAATAAATAAATAATAATAATCTTTCTTGACCGTGATTTTGGGATCATAGTCTCGCGAGTTGCAGATGAGAAGACAACGGAAGTGGACCTGCTGTTCCTGAAGGTTAAGCGGTCCAAGCGACAGTCAGACCGAGAACTGTTACTTCGTCGGCCACACTGGCAGTGGAGGTTTCCCTCAAGTTTCTCTCTCAAGGTTTCCCTCAGCTTTACCCTTTCTATTTGCAGGGAAACCAAACAGGCCCACTCGTGGTTAACTTCCCTTCTTTTCATTCTTTTTTTTTTTTACTATCTCTCTCGTTTTATCAGAACTGTGACATACGAACACCTGTAATTACGTGAAACCGAGGAGACATGAAGAGCAAAACAGCTGTAGAGATGCGCAGCTTATTAGAATATCACATAATTTAAGCAATGCCACGTGTTCGATACAATTTACAAGTTTAGGTGTTTTTACTGGTACGGGACGTACGAGTTTTGTGTGGTTGCAATGACCTGGCGAACTGCCGCTGATACTGTATATTGCTATTACGTGAAACGGTACGTGTGATAGAATAAACTGCGTTTCTTATTTGGAATGTATTTTACGTGGATTTGTTTGCTCGTATAACCATGTGTTTTTTGCAGTGGTTGGTTACTTGGATATTTGGGCTGTGAGCCGGAGCGAGCTTAAGCTTCGCCTTGTGTGAAAGCCTTAGTTCGAGGACAACTCCAATGTTTCCTATTCAGTCGCATCTAAAAAAAAACCTCAAATGTTTTATTTTTTGAAACAGCATTAGGGCGGAGTCACATGAAACTTCCTACATTCGAAAAAAGAAAATTAACGTTCAATAATTGTCGGAAATAGAGATGTATGAAATGCGAAATGCGGAGAAAATGACCGGAATATAGATATCCACTTTGCTACTATGTACTGCGAATCATCTAAGAAGCGACATAAAAGAAAAAAAAAACACACAGTGCGAGTGATTGAGAGACAGATTAACAACACACAGAACACACACACTTAAATAAAAAAAAACGAGGTACTATAATTGTGGACCGCAAAATTAAAATTATTGCCACACGTCGATAAATATTACAATACAAATGCACGAGATCTACGAATTCATGACTCTGCACCGGAAAGAGATACTGTGGTCCAGTAATCGATGCCAGGTGATATAAAAAAACAAGAAATTCGGTTTTACGAACTGAGTGGCTCATGTGAACTTGAACGAACGCATACAAGGGTTTTCAGTGATATATTCTGAAGCAATATTCAGGGTGTCCTACATAACTTCAGCCAAGAATTTGAGAGTGAAAGGCACTTTGGAGGCGAATCGAACCAAACGCATACTACTCGCACTAGCCTGTAGTTATTCATACAATTTTTTTATTTCTCCCCATACTAATTAGTTATTAATTTTATATACCCAATTTTCACCTAATTAAGCCCGAAAAGTGTGAAAAGAAGCCGTGTGACGGACCACGAGCACACTGCTGTAATGTTGCTTGTAGGCTTTCTCTACAACGCTGAAAAAGTAACAGCGCTAACGTATCGTACAGGAAACAATTTAGTCGGTGGTTTCTAAAAGTGCTCTACATATCAGTGTTATTATTTTCGGTTTCCAGCCCATATTTTAAAAAATGATAATTAAGAATTATAATTTATTTTATGGGGAGAAATAAAAAATAGCCTGAGTAACTACAGGCTAGTTCGAGTAGTATGCGTTTGATTCAATTTGTCCTCCTAAGTGTCTTTCACTCTAAATTCTTGGCTCAAGTTATGTGGGACACCCTGCATAGCACATCATCATTATCAACTTCCAATACGTTACTAAATCTGCTTCTTGGCATCATTATATCACCTCGCATGTTCTTTTCTATTTCGTATGTAACCAGCCGATTACAAGTACGGCTTCTGCCTGGCGCAAACCACGCCCGAATGACTAGAAACTTTCGTGTTTACTTTAGAACCTTCCGATAAAATTGATCGAACAAGGTAAAGATTGGAAATCATTCCGAAACTTACACGGCCACCAGTGATAGCACTGGAGTCTTCCATGTGACGTGTACCAATATCGGCGCACTTTACCGCTTGGCATAATAATCGATGGCCGACGCTTTTCTCGCTACTAAAAGTGTACAGCTGGAATCACTTGCACGTTCACATTTCATTTCCCGAGCACAAGTTCCCCTGAAAAAATTGAGAAAGACTTCCTAAATTTCTAAGTGCGTGCGACTAAAGCCTGTGGCTGTTCGACGGACCGTGCCACATGATTTTAGTTTTTTGTTACCTTCTTTTGTTTTGTTTTTTGTTTTATTATTTTATTCTTTGAGTCTTCACGGGATTGCTGAGAGAGTGTAAGAGGGAGAGGCTACAACTGGCACCATTCAAGGCCACGGACGGATGGAGGGACGCGAGTTAGAGCCATTGAGTGTTTTCGTGTTAATAAAGAGCTCCGTCATTCCAAGGCCTGCTGGAACCTCGTTCACCGTCACAGACACGTCCCAGTGTTCTTTTACTTCGTTGAATTGCAGAGTTGGATGCTTTTCATATGCCAACAGTTTTTATTCCAACTAAGATATAGATGACCTAAAAACCTTTCTTCTTAGAGACACTGCGTTTAAACGTTTGGTCGAAACGGAAGTCATACTTCGGCATCACATGTTGAAATACAAGTGCGAGTGAATTTGTTACAGAGCACAGAAAATGTAGGCACGGGGTTCAGCTGGGGTTCGAGAAGGGTATTTTGCAAGCATTTTGTCACCTAACGGAGGAGGGACGGAACGGGAGATGATGGGAGGGATGAACAGCCAATAAGTGAGCTGAGGGAATTCCGCAATGTTTTCAGTGAATGAAGAAATACAGAATTTTTATAGCTAAACATCAGCATTGGCAGGTGCTATTCTTTAAAGTTACGAATTGAAGTGCGCAATGACTTTGCCAATTTATTGGTGTTATCATCTTGAGTGGACGCGGGGGGGTGCCGCAATTTGACGAGTCGTTCGATTGAGATCTTCGCAAAGTATCATCGCAGAATTAACGTGTTCCAGACACAAAGCACGTTAATTCGATTCTTCGGGCCTAAACTCTTACGTTTCGATGCAGTCACAGTAATCCGGAGACCGTATTGTATCTGTTCTACCAACACAACGGGGCCTCCGTCCGTTTTGTGCCTGTTCTGTGTTTATTTCCACATCTTAATCGTAGATGAGCCTCGACCGATCCCGTGCAGCTCCCTCTTACCCTCTTGTTCCATCCCTTTTTACGTTCTGTGACAGAACGCTTACAAAACATTCCCACGGGTGTCGATTCCATAATGATCTGGTTTACGCTCTGGATGGGTATCTTAAATTTTGCAAGAACTATCAGACCAAAGACAGAGATATGGATAGATCATCACTAACCACACTACATTACAGCACAAAGTAATATGAAACCGACAGAAAGCGTATAGAGAGAAATTGATTTACTGAAAGGTGTGGCCCCGCAACAGGTAGTAGGGAAGAGCGAGTAGGAATCATGCATGCGCAGTCGTAATGTATGGAGCCAGCTTGCAAGAAGTAGTGCCACCAAAGCAACTCGTTCTGACATTGCTGATTGATAAGGCTGATTGTATTTGCTGTTACAACTAACACACATCAAACTTCAACACAATTTGCGGAAAAGTAGAAGAATGAGCTAAGGAAGGTTTCACTCAACATTCTATATCATTCAGGAGGCAATCTTTTTTTATATCTGCTTGTGGCCGTACACCATCCAAGGACCACAAGTTACAACTTAAGTTTGAATTCCATGCAGAGGTCGTAGAAAATGCTCCCACAGGCCTGTTGAGGAAGAACCCCCAGGGATTCACATTAATACCGTAGTGAGCGCAACTGCTATGCTGTAACCACTTTTTACTGCCCTGGCGTGGACTCCCGCAATAAGTTTTCGAAAACGTGTATGGTGTCTTTGTTGCGTCAACTATTCCCTATCGGAAAAAAACGAATGGTGGGCATGGTGGAAACCACCACCCACCATTATAGTGGATTAATGTAGTGGGTGAATGGTGGGAAACACCCACCATGGCGCATGGTGGGTTTGGTGGGTGCTGCAGTGCCGGCAACACTTGAGCGCGAAATGACGTCAGAATCACCGTGACGAGCTGCCACAAAAAATAAAAAAGAATTCTATAAAAACGGCATAAAAAAACACCCGTCCCGTAAAAAAAAAAAACAAAGCGCCACGGAAGATCGAACGTGCAACCTGCGTATTCCCATTCGAAGACGCTAACCACTGCGCCACACCAACATGACGGTGCCTGCGTGTTAAATATTTAGTTGGCATACAAACTTAAGTTTCAACTTAAGTTATGTTTGTCGTGTACACAACATAGACAAGATCTACACCTGCTACTAAAAATTGCACATTTATTAAACACAAGCAACTGCGGCCTGTAACGATTGTCACTATGTTATTGGCACTAGTGCTATTTTTTTTTTACAATTCACAACTTCAAGGAAAAAAAAAACCAAGTGGACTGGGGAGCAGCAAGAGTTTACCGGCGGGGTCTGCCAAGTTTAATATCCGTTTCGCGCTCGTTCTAAAGGGCGACATCTGCTCACGCTTTATGACGCTTCTAGGCTCATTTCATAGATACGCCCGCCTAATTTATTTGATTGAGTATTGGGATGCTTTTCGCGCAATGTAGAGGGCGGTCACGCCAGCGCAATGCTGTAGCTCTTTCGCTAAAGCAACAACTACATAACGGCTTGGCCAAAACGAATGCAGTGTACCGGAAACATTACGCTATCATAATGGTTCACCAAGAACACGAATTGCCACGTCTGAGTTCTCGTACAAAAGCTAGAGAAGTGCCGGCGAGTGCGACCGGCGGCTGTCGGTGAGAAGACACTTAATTACGTTCTCTGGGAGTGCTTTAATCGCGTCACATCGATGTTTGTTGCTTCTTGAGCGAACACCGTACACAATGAAAAATGCTTCATTTAGGTTAATTGATGCCATATGGCTGCGCTGTATTGTCATACTTAATCGTCGTAATCGTGTATTCTGAAACCCGGAAGCACGGATAACACAATTGTACGGGCTCGGTCAGTAGGCCTAACCTTTGGTGGAAATCATGATGGTTGAACATGTAGTGTACAGATCCCAGCTTGGTACACTATATAATTTGCCCGCCATTATAAGCCCACCCATCATCTGCTTACTGCTTCCCAGCATTATCGCGATAGTGGGCAGAGCTTTTCAGCTTGGTACACCATGTGGCCCACCATAACAAGCAGCACCCATCATCTGCTTAGTGCTTCCCAGCATTATCGCAATGGTGGGAAGAGTTTCTCAGCTTGGTACACCCTGTAGCCCACCATAATAAGCACCACCCACCATATGCTTAGGGCTTCCCAGCCTTATCGCTATGGGGGGCAGAGTGTCCCATTATTACCCACTATCTAGCCTCTGCTTTCCACCATCATTTCCACTTTACCCATCATCTGTACACCATACCACCCAGTATGTCCCGGCATAACCACCATATTTTCCACTACGTCCCACCATAGCCATCATAATTTCCACCATGCCCACTATTATTTCCACCATGCCCACTATTATTTCCACTACGCCCACCATGTTTTCCAGTATCCACCATGGCAATTTTTCCAATAGGGTTCTCTGTGCCATACGAAGTTCGCTCTAACCTGGTTGTCTACTGTTTTTGTTATTTGTAACTGGTTCTCAGATGCACGCTCGCGGCCTGAAGCTGGGAATCTACGGCAACGTAGGAACCAAGACTTGCGCAGGCTACGCCGGCAGCTTAGGTAACCTGTACACGGACGCCCAGACTTTCGCCGATTGGGAGGTGGACATGGTGAAGATGGATGGCTGCTTCGCCAGTATCCAGGACTACCCGATGCGTAAGTGCACTCTTTCATGTCCATCAGACGAATGCCTTGAGATCTCCACAATGTTTACCATTGCAGAGTGGTGAACCAGATATTTTTGTCTGGACAACCTATCTGCCATCCTCTCTCATTAAATCAGCGCATAGGACGTTGGCTGTTGATAAGACATTGTCCAGCTTGGACGACGTCTTATATGGCGTTTGTTGAAAACGGTTAACATAGTACAGAACTCTATAGAAGATGCGGAATGGTAATTGTATTTATGAGAATGGCCAACTAAACTGAAGATATCTGCCGAGGCTAGCTTACGTAGATTCATAGCGAGGCTTAGCGTGTGGACAACTGGACACAGAGCAGAGTCTCCTGTCTTCTTGTCGGTGTCCAGTGTTCCAGGCCTTAAGCCTCGCCATGGATGACTAAGTCTGAGTGAACATGGCAGGTAACGCCATTCATTGCCTACAGCGTTACATGACGTCAGCGATGCCTTACTGTCTCTATACAAGAACTCCCACAAAGTCACAGTTTCTTTGCTTTTTTTGTCCACTTTTGGTAACTCTGTTTATCTCACGATTACTGCGCTATACATGTAGAAGCTGCAGATAACAACCCTGCTTTCTCCAGACTTAGAACGTGCGACCATTCGACCTTCTAGAGTGAGGTCACGGCTCAGTGACCACGCATTTCACCCAGGAAGTGTTGACTAGGGGACGCCTATATGGCTAGCCACGGAAAGAGAAGTATGCGATTCAGTCAGGCTAGCGAATGCTAGGGAAGTTTACACAGACCAACTTCGTGCCGAGCGTGTCACTGAATAACGACGTAACCGCCGTGAATGCAAATTACTCATGCACGAACGCGCGAAGGCTGCCGCGGCGTGCACGAAGAACATTGAGAGGCAGGTTTGTAGGTCAGTGAAGGGTGTTGTACACGCATCCGATCACGCGGCCTCTCGCTCTTTTCATACAATGCCAGCCCCCGCTCCGAGCGTCTCTTGACATTCCATCCGCAAAGTTCAAACAACAATGACGACGACGCCTTAATTATCCTGGTTGCATTCTGGAGCAAAGCGGGTAGGGGCAACTTGTTTGTATTTTCACGCGATACACACTGTACGTTCCTGCTTTTTTCTTCTTCTACAATGTTTTGGTAAGAAGACAAACTCTCGCGCAAATCTCACCCTATATTCACACGGTCACTAGCTCTGTTTGGATGCCCCTCCCCCAACTTGCGTATTTATTTTTTTCTTCCTTTGTAGTCAAGAGTACAGCATAAATGATTCCTCGAATGTGTCAGCGCTACGAGTAACTCGTTTCCGTGTTCGTGAGTCGCGTATTTGCGGTACGGCATGCCATAAGAGACGGCGCTCACGCACAACCAGATACTTTGTGAGCATTTAAAACGAAACGTTTGCATCACTTCCTGCTTTTTTTTTCTTTTGTATAGCATCTTGAGCGTATTTATGCGCCTTTAACATCACGCTTTGCTTCTAGAAAGTAATAATGAGCTTGAAGATGTAAAGGACTACGTCTACTTAAGACAGTCATAACTGTGGAGACGAACCACGAGATCAAAGTAACTAGAAGAATAAGAATGGGGTGGAGCACATTTGGCAAGCACTCTCAAATAATGACTGGTAGATTGCCACTATCCATCAAGAGGAACGTATATAATAGCTGCATCTTGCTGGCACTTACCTACGGAGCAGACACCTGGGGGCTAACAAAGAGGGTTCAGCTTAAATCAGGACGACGCAGCGAGCACCGAAAAGAAAAATAGTAGGTGAAACCTTAAGATACAAGACGAGAGCAGATAGGATCAGAGAACAAACCGGGGTTAATGATATTGTTACGAGGCAGTGGGCATGGCTCCGCCATCGTGGACGCATCGATGAAGAAGAAGCGGATTCGGCGTGCGAGATCCTAGCAACCCTGAGGTGTCACACCTATCTGTAAATATTGCAAATACACTCTTTTCTCTCTTCCGTGTATTTGTAATCCCCGTAACAAATTGATGGATGTGCTGGGCAACGAAGCGCCATACAACGGAGCTCCACAGTGGTCGTCAAATCGGAGTTTCCGCGATGGAACACGAGACTGATCCCACGGCCCCCTCTCCACCGGCCTCGGCGGCGCCTGCACCATCCACGGCAATATCATAATTGAAATCAAGAAGAGGAAATGGGCACGGGCCAGGAATCTAGCGCGCAGCTAGGATAACCGCTGTTTATCAAGGGTAACTGATTGGATTCCCAAAGAAAGCAAGCGGCTTAGGGGAAGACAGAAAGTTGGATGAGCAGATGAGACTAAGAAGTATGCGGGCATAAAGTGGCAGCGTCAAGCACAAAACTGAGTTGACTGGCAGGAGAGGCCCTTGTCCTGCAGTGTACGTAGTCAGGCTGATGATGATGATGATAGTGATGATTCATCTCACAGGAGATAAGCATATGACTTGGCTCGCAGGCGCAAAGATTTGTGAGTACATCTAGTGAACTTCTCTTACGAAGAAGCCCCGTCAGAAATATATACATCTCGACAAGATGCTTACGTTCAGCCTATTATGGTTTCTATAATCTTGGTCTCAAGCATTGATAGACAGGTTTTAAAGCTGAAATTTTTGTGTTTATATACGCTATACTCGTTGCTATTATTATGGTTTATCCCAAAAAGAACAAATTTATTTTAAATCTCGGATGCTACTAGAAACATTGATACGTTTCACGAGCCTTGCTGTTCCTAAAATTCGTCGTCTTGCGCCGCCCAAATACATTTCAGGGCAGATGGCTCCCTGCGGCTCCGCTTTTTCGAAGGAGTGTGTTATTTCATGTCTTTGGCACTCGAAAAAAAGAATACATACATCACCATCATCACCCTACGCACCCTTCAGTGCTTCGCACGGCCAACCTGCACCCTTTCGAAAACCTCGTAGAATATTCACCTAGTCAACGAGAATCAGTTATACAAATTCATTTTCCATTAATACTGCATAGGGCAGAGAAGAAAAAAAGCGAGCATGTGCAGTTTAGCGAGAACGCTTTCCGTGAAATTCATGGTCTTCCTAAAAGCGGCTAACCCCATATACGCAATGCGAGAAGTGAGTAGGTGGCGAGGAAGGTCGTAAACGTATGTCCACCAATGCTTGCGTTCTTGTTTTTATTTTATTTTTTTGAAGCTGGTCCTTCGGCCAATTGCCTTGAAGTTACGCGAGCCGCTGCAGGTGAAGTCCGCACGTGTTCTGGTTTGGCAGCTAGAACACGAAGCAGCGGCAAGCCGCCAGGAAAGAAACGCCGAGTGACATGATTAACGTGCGGAGCAGTTCGACTTCTGGTGCTGGCCAGCAGCCGACCGCGTGCACGCTAGAAAATTCGCAAGTCTACCTGCTCATTAATACCTGAATCACTATACAAGCAATCAGCGTTTTGTCGACGTGTGCACGTAGATCTGTGTCTGGCATCGAAAAATTCTACGAACCTGCCTTTTATAAAGACATGTAATGTTCCGAAGAAGAGCGCAAGAGTGCATTGCGGATTGTAAAATACTATTTAGGTGTAGGCAGGGTTTGAAAAAAAATGTTCTACGCTTAATATATCTGCGGAATATAACAAACTGGTTGGTGAGTTATAATATATAAATGTAAATATATATATATATATATATATATATATATATATATATATATATATATATATATATATATATATATATATATATATATATATATATATAT
>NC_051165.1:208443964-208546464 GCF_013339725.1 Rhipicephalus microplus
TTTCACAATCCATCAATTAAGCGAGACCTCATTTCACAACCGTCATACCACTCATCGCGCATTGATCATCAGCATAAGGTTGCCATTCCGTTTTGCCGCACCAAATTATTTTCAGCAGCCTTCTTACCAAAAACAGCCGCCGATTGGAACCACCTTCCCTCTTCCGTTGTATCAATAACAGACCCTTTGTTATTCAAGACTGCAATTTCTCAGCAATGCTTGTAACTATACGCAGTTTTCATTATCTATCTTTGTCTTGTATGTGCTTGAATTCTTATACATTTTTAGTTGACTTATGTTGCCTTCCTGATTTGCGCATCTGATACTTGTTTCTTTATTTTGTTTTTTTTTCTTGTGTGTTATATATGTTGTACCCACCCCCTCTGTAATGCCCTACGGGCCCTGAGGGTATTCTAATAAATAAATAAATAAATAAATAAATAAATAAATAAATAAATAAATAAAATAAAAATCACAGCATATACACGGAGTGAATGATGATTGGTGGGGCGAAGCGTTCGTGAGTCCATCCGTGCTTTTGTCCATCTATCCGTCCGTCCGTGCGTGCGTCTGCCCCTATGTCTGTCTGTGCGTCCGTCAGTCCGTTCGTCTATGTATGTCCATCCGTCTGTCTATCTAGTGAACACTCCAAGTACAGCCATCTCACATCTTTTCGTAATGTATTCATCATATACAAGTGCCGCCATCCAGCGGACAATCTAAAGACCGCTCTTTCGGGTATACACCATCGGAGGATAGACAGACCCATCCTCTAAGGAGCTTCGCCTCTAAACATGTTTGTCCTTCCAGGTACAAGTTACTATGGGGTATTTACATAGAGGTTTTAACGAGCTACTCAACTTGTAAAAGTACGCCAAAAAGCCTTCAAGAGTTGAACGCGATAGCGAAATCCGGCCCCTAGTGCCCCCTTCAACAGCTTAGTGCATACTTATTCATATGTTTTGTTACATACACACGCACGCACACAAACACGCACAGTAGATTGGACCAGCATGCGCTATTATCGCCGAATGGGGTGGTTTTCATCGTGACATCTGTAGAACGAAATGCGTTAAAGGGGCCCTGAAGCACTTTTTCAAGTACCAATGGAATTAATTCACTAGAAGAGCGTTTTGCCACACGAATTCAACGCCGCAAAAATTTTAAGAATCCGTCCAGTGCGGGTGGAGTTACAAAAGTTTGTCGCATGCTGCAATTGCATTATCTCTTCTCTCGTCCCGACGAAAGTGCTGGAAGCTAAGCAGGGAGGGGTGGCAGGGAAAAGAAACTACCACGCCTCATGACCTTGAGCACTTTTGTTTCTTCGAATGCGCGGTTTTACCAGTGTGATCGCGCGCGCACGCGTGGACAAGTAGCGGCCTCCCGCGGCTATCTCGGTAACTTGATTTTGCAGTCACAGACGCACAGACGATTTTTCGCTCACAACCAACAGGGGCCGACGCCGGTGGCGGGTTTTCTGCGACACGAGCTCTTTAACGCTGTCACGTTAATAGGGGATCGCTATCATTTTGATGTACGCTGTTCTTTCTGCTTCGTTGTGGGGCCATCGCCGCTGAAAGGCCCTGCTTGAAAAAGTGGTCGATGTTAGGTGGAAACAAATCGGTGTTTCTTGGGAATAAAAAAAAGTTAGTTTATACGTAGAATCAGTAACTATAGGTGGAAACTGAATTCAAAAATACGTGTGCTTCTTTAAAAAACAAGAAAAAAACAAAACTGGACTCTGGTCTTTGGGGAAAGAAAAAAGGGGGACACATTTTTTTTGCGTTTTAGTACAATTACACAATCCCGATAATTCGCCCTATTAACGCGAGATGACGCTTGGTAAGTTGAGTAAATGTGCGAAAAAAAAATAATAATCGGCAGATCCCACGTACCTCGGGAGGATGGAGGAGGAGGAAAGATTAAGCGGAAGGAAAGGGAGATTAGCCACGTACCTCGAGAATCGATATATGCGGAGCTTGCGGAGGGAAAGTGACCGTGTTGTAATTTTTTTATTGAGCGACACGTTATGAAATGCCGCTGAATATATGTGTAAATGTTGCATGCCCAGGCATATGTTGAAGAGCTGTCGATGTTTATATAAGCAGTTGTTTGCACTTGCGCAATGATGCCAACAGGAACATCCATATTAGTAACACCAGAAGCGAAAAGCTGAAGTGCTGGTGCTCGCGGGGGTAGTAGTCCTCGACACTGCCCCATAAACCATCTTCAGCCTAACTAGATTTGACGTTAGCCTGACGTGACGGCTGTATCATGTCGTTACATATGTGATGTTTTTTAAAACTGGATAGCTAGCACTGCAACCGCAATTGACGTCTCGGGAACATTAGGATCTATTTGAAAGTAGTTCCGAGACCTGGCATGGCTCTGCGATAGAATGCTTGAATGCCACGCAAAATGCTTGGGTCCGATTCCTGTTGGGACCCGGACATTTGTCGGGTCAACGCTGTCGATGTCACGTATTTCTTAACGCTCAAGCGTTAAAATCGTCCCTGTGTGTTTTCGTTATTCCTGGTTAGATATGAAATGTCTATCACCTGTGGCACATACCCGCCCGCGGATATGTGCTACTCTTAGGCGGGAAGTGTTTGACAACGTACGCGACAGAATCGTGCCATTACTTGTCTGGACCAGCGTGTCATATTCGTCAAACCAGCTTTACCCCTCCCATACTAACTTTGGTTCACGCGAAGTTAAGGCGGGGATGACGAGAGCACCCCCAGACGTAATCGGCTAAATAGATAGATAGATGGATAGATGGACACGTATATATACACGAGAAGTGCTTACAGTGACGCAATTTAAAATACGGCTGGAAACTTCACTCGAGATTTACGCATCAAACACCGTGGCGTAGAATATTTGGACAGCGTCTACTAGGTCCTACGTAGTTCCTTTTAACTGGTAAAAATGAAGCACACTGTCGTATGTGGGGCCTACGGACCTAGCGTATGAACTTTCAGATATTTCATCGTGCCATGTCACGAAAACACGAGAGATGTATTCTTAAATTCGTTACGTCACATGCGGAGATTTCGCCAATGAAACTTCAACCTTTGTTTTTATCCTCTAGTAATAAACTTCTGACGGGAAAAAATTACGTTATTTGAATTTTCATAGTACACTTTATCAATCTAAACCAACGCATTGTTTCACTTTAGTGTTCTTCTAAGGTGAAGAGTCGGTCACATTTGCGTTTTCTTTAGGCGTTCATTGACTCGATTGTTTTCCCGCGCCAAATGTAGTGCTATCTTCCTTTTTTTACAGATGAAGAAGACGGTTACGACCAAGCGTGTCACTCCCTGGGGTCTTTCATCTTCTCGATGCTTGAAAATCTCTGCCAGCCGGAGCCTGACCACGGTCTCTTTTGAGACAATGACTGTTCGATGAGCGGCCCCATTGCTTGGTGAACATTCCGTGCGGTATGCACGCTACGCCGAACCCACCGGACGTTCACCATTCGGTGCCCTTGTTCTTACGTCGTTACATTTCCACACAAGGGACTGTGTTCTGGAGCTACAACTTTGCCGAAAGACTGTTCCCATAAGCTCCGTTTGGCGTACCTAAACGCTTTTAGTTAAACCAACGGCGCTCGGTCGCACTCAGACTGTATTCATCATAAGCGTTCATCATACGCGCGAAACGAGCAGGAACATGCCTCACGTTGCAAGTTATTGTCGTTTGTTAGGGTTAGAGCCTATAGTGCGCCCCTACACAGGACATGGAAGGACACAAGAGGACGCACGTGCATAAATGTGTATGTATGTATGTATTATATTTTCTCTTGTTCTGGGTTAGGTGCACTACGACCTAGTCCTACACTGCACTACACATCAAAAACACCAACGTGCAACTTTCGTTCCGTTCTAGTCATTATTCAAAAGCGGAACGCATTCTTGTATATATTTACTTGAAGCGTGTTGTTGTTTTTAAGCTCTTGGAATGTACCGCAACGCAGTGCTGGTGCCTTTTATTGCAACCAATAAACTGCAGCATTAACATTCTGTTTGTGCCCATTTTTTTATCATTTTTCCCACCGCATTGTTCTAGCTTAGTTGAAATAAATTTCTAAATGCAATAGAACCAGAGAGCACAAGCACACACGCATGCGCAAATGTCCGGTAAGATCTTAGATGTTCTAAAAAAGCTTTAATTACATTTTTAACGAGGGCATTAGCTTTATAGAAACGAAGTGTTTAGGCTTTCTTTAAGAATTATCCATGATATTCAAAGGTCGAATACGAACGGCGAGTCACGGTAGCGTGGATTGAACTGCTCGCAAGGGACGGTGCATCGCAGTTCAAATGCGTTCTTACACCTAGTGTTTCCCACTTTCGAGGGTTCCCTGTCCTAATGAGTACTGCCGAAACGACAGTAGTCGCTGGCCAAGTCAGGGACGGCATTTAAAGTGAGGGGTTATTGACACTTGAAAACAAAACGGGAGTTTCTCGTTTAAACATTCGGTGACATAAATCAGTGATCCTTTTCTAGCCCCCATTTAACTCCTCTCACAAAGAGACGGACCCGCATGTATTGAAGAGTCTTTACAATCCTTCTACGCTAATGGCTCATCCGGATTAACCTACTTCTAGCATGGAAGTTCATAACGTACAAGAAAGATGAAGACATTTGTGAAATCGCTCGTTCATATGCCAAGTCGGCTCACTAGCTCGAACGACCAACGCGTCACGTAGGCATCAACCGTCTGCAAACGTACGGCACTGTATACCAGGCCTGCATCAATAAAAAAAAAAAAGAGTACACAATTGTGATCGCCGTGTACTAAGAAAGTGCCTCGCGTCCTCGACCGGGTTCACCGTGATTGTTGCGTCCACCACTGGTGGCGCTTCTTCGGACGCGCCAGATGGCTCGCCGTATACATGCGGGGTACGCAATGAAGGGTACGCAATGCAGAGAGATGAGTCACAAGAGTAAGTACGAGCCTTCTTCTGTTAAGCCTTCCATCCGACATCGCGGATGGCCGCCCATCGACAGCGGCGTCTGGTCGCTTAATGGTGCGCCCCCGTTGCCGCGCGCCATTGTCCGCATGCTGAGAGGAGCCGATCGCTCTTTGTTTGACTTCTTGGACCTTTTCTGTCCTTGGCTGCGCTGTCACAGGCCGTGTCGCGCACAGGCAAGCACGGACAAAGCGGCGGTCACCGTGCATCGAAGCCTTCCCGCCCTATACGCGAATGGTTTCCTCGTCCCAATACGGATCCCCCCCCACTGCTGCCCGAATTTGTGTGGCCGTGCTTATAGCTTGTGGATGAGATTGATAGCACAGTCAAATGGCATAGCAAGATACACGGCCACGTGGGACGCCATCTTGGGATTTATACGGCAGTTCTACATTAGTGCCACTATGCATATCACGTTCATGCTCAGCGTTTATCCATGCTTTCTGGCAAGCAATACTGCAAGCTATACTCTATACAGAGCATGTGTTAACCAGGACTTGATTAAGAGTGAAGTACGATTGTAAGTCACGACGCATAGCAGAATCTTGCGTTTTATATTATATCACCGGTCGCACATACGAATACGTAATTTTAGTGACCCGACTCACTGTTTGCTGAATGGACGAGCTTAAGTTATTTCGCTTGAAAAGTCAATGAATTCCAAGTACTGTCTTTCAAACAAATATACTGCAGTGTTTTGGAGCAAGGGCATACGTCAGGACACCGGCGTTTTTTACGGGGTATGTGTTGTATAACTTGAAGGAGGTAGATTGGCAGTCTAATGCGTCGGACGATTTGAGCCTCAATGGGCAGTGGCTGACTTACAATTTTGTTCCAAAGACAGAGGTGCGCAGATATCAGAAAAAGGAACATATGCACAAAAACAGTTAGGTGCCGTTCCCTTGGCGCTCATCGTCATCAGCCTGACTACGCTCTCTGCAAGGCAATGGCCTCTCCTATGATCCGCCAATCAACCCAGCACGCTTTCTGCTGTCACTTTAAACCTGTGAACATTGTAATCTCATCGGCCCACATAGCTTTCTGCCTCCATTTCGTGCGTTTGCCATCTGTGAAAATACCGTCACTTACCCTTATAGACCAGCGGTTATCCTGCCTACGTGCTACGTGTCCGACGCACGTCTTATCAATTTCAACCATGATAGCCTTAACCCCAGCTTGTTTTCTGACCCACTCTGCTCTCTTCTTGTCTCTTAAAGTTACACCTATATATGATTTTTCTTTCCATCTCTGGCCCCGTCCTCCTCAATTTAAGCTGAACCCTTTTTGTAAGCCTGCAGCTTTCTGCTGTGTAGATAAGTACCGGTAAAATGCAGCTGTTATATACCTTCCTTTTGAGGGTTAATGGCAGATTACCATTCACGACTTGAGAATGCTTGCCACATGTGATTAACCCCATTCTTATTCTTCCAGTTATTTTATTTCCATGGTTCGGCTACGCAGTTACTACTTGCCATAAGTAGACGTGTTCCTTTACAGCTTCCAGCGTCTCTTCATCTATCACAAAGTGCTGTTTTTACTGAGACTGTTGCACATTACTTAAGTTTCGTGTATATTAACTTTCAGACCTACTCTTTTGCTTTCAACGTCCAGTTCAGTAATCATGAGCTGTAATTTATCCCATTAGTTACTACTCAAGGCTATGTCATCAGCAAATTGCAGGTTACTAAGATACTCTCTATTAACTCTTATCCCTAAATTTTCTCTACCTATAGGGCCCTGAAAACCACCTGTAAACACGCGGTGAATAGCATTGTTGAGATTGTGTTTCCCTGCCTTACAGCCTTCTTTATTGGGATCATGCCACTTTTTTTATAGAAAATTATCGTGGTTGTGGTGCACTGTAGATTTTTTCCAGTATATTTATGTAGAATTCGTCAATGCCCTAATTCCATAGTGCCTGCATTACTGCTGATGTCCGGATTAAGTCAAACGCCTTCTGCTAATCTATGAAAGCCATGTATACGTGTTTGTTGTAATCCACACATTTTTCTGCCACCTGATTGATAGTATGGATATGGTCTGTTGTCTGTAGGAAATGTCGCCTTAGTTCTATTAGGTATTATTTTTGTAAATAGTTTACAGGAAACGGTCACTAATCTGAGTGGCCTGTAATTTTTCAAGACCTTACCGTCTCCTTTCTTATAAATTGAAATGATGTTGGCGTTCTTCCAAAATTCTGGTACTATTCTCGTCAAGAGTCATTTTGTATATGTGGTTGTCAGTTTTTATAACACAATTTCCCCGTCATCTTTCACCAGGTTCGTTGTTACCTTATCCTCATCAGCGGTTTTGCCTCTTTGCATTCCTTCTAAGCCTTTCCTCCCTTACCTTGTCGTTACTGGTAGGATGTAGAATTCCTCGGGGCTATTATTGCGTTTTACGATTGATCCTGGTTATTTCGGATTCTCTACAACTCCTCCACCACCTCAACTACTCCACCACCTCAAATACCCTATCCATATTTGTTATGACATTGCCTTCCGTGTCCCTTAATGCAAACATCTGATTTTTTTTCCTATGCACAAATTTGCCTTCGCAGCATTTAGGCGTCTGCCGCTTTTTACAGCCTGCTCAATTTTCTAATGTCTTTCTGATGTAAGCTACCTTGTGCCTATTGATTAACTTCGGAAGCTCCACTAACTCTATATTGTCGATTGATGCTTTTGGCGCTCGAATTGGGTTAAATAGATAGACGTATGAAAGAGTGGCACGGAGTGCGCAGTCTTTGTAAGACCACGTCAATTCAATTTCGCGTTACAGGGCCTCGGGCGATTTCGTCTCATAATTTCGTTTGCTCTTCGCTCTGTATGCTAGCTGCCATCGGTGCTTATTTGAGAATGTACTTTTTTTTTAGTGGCAGAAGTTCTCCAAGTCTGTTGCTTCAGTCTCTCTCTCTCTTCTTCTTCTTCTTCTTCTTTTGTGGTCATGGTGTATGCATCTGTCATTCTCCTTCCTAAAAAAGTCGAGAGGCGTTGCACCTTTTCAGTGGCACTTTTCATCAATACTTTGCATTCTGTCCGTTGTATATCTTTGCTTTCACATTAAATAATAAATGCAGAAAAGTGCGTGTGCACGGGTATTGACTGTTTGTTTTCGTTGTTTGTCTTATATGTCAGAAAGCCCCCCTGTCGGGTTCCGTATCATCACCCGCACACTTTAACAGCTTGTCACATTATGCTATATTCATACCATACTAGATGGGCTCGTTCATAATAAGCAGGGCATTTCATAAAGAAGTACTTAGTGTTTTTTCTTTAAGCTCTTGCTCTGTCCTCCCTTCATCACCGTAATGAAATCTATCGACCTACATCAAAATAAACCTGTCACCGACATTCAGGAAGAACAGAGTTTATAGAAAATGCCCTTTTTCACTTCTGTTTACTTTTATTTTTTATTAAGTTGAAAACCTAGGACAACTGTGACCTGGCGGGATGGTTTATATCTCCACGGACCTGGTGTTTCAGATTTGAGAAGAAAATTCTCACGATCTTGCAATCTTTCAAATTAAGCTCGGTGTAATCATCAAATGGAGTAGGTTTTTAGGCCAAATCTCTTTTGATTGCACCTGAATGTTCTTAACCATGCCGGTGCATTAGGCGATCATTGATGTTCAGTGAGTAGTGAAAAAAACGTCACTCCTCTTCTTCTTGCTGTATCTACGTTCATTAAATATAGGATGTGACCTTATAAAGTAAAGTGTTATCATTACACTATTGCACCGGTATGGTTTATATAGGGTAAACCGTATCGTTTCACCTGCTCAGGCTATGATTTAACCCTATGAAGAGTATATCCCACCACTTTAAAAGGAGGTGCAAGCAAGCTTCCAACCATCCATCCCCGTAATTCTTAAACTTCTCGTTCATGAGCGTCAAGTTGGCTCTTATTTCTTGATATTGTACTTATCGCTTAATAGAAATCATATTTACAAGGTGTGTCCAGACAGTAACGACTTTTGAACAGCGAAAGGGCATCGTCCTACGTGATTAGGTGATCGAAGAATAAGTTGTTGCAACTTGAAAGTGCGAATATTTTCGTAATAATATGCTTAAATAGTCGATATCATCGACCACTCACAGTGAAACACAATACCCGAGCAAAAGTACGATAATGGTCATTTTAGCGAACATAGCATCGGTACAAAACATCACGTTCTACAGTGTGCCTCGTTGTAGCCCCAACGCAGCCGGTTAAAGAGCGAGAACGTGTCGGCTGAATATTTTTAAGATTGGTACGAGAGAAATCTGCCTATTTGTTTCAATTGATTTACGTGTGCATATAATAAAAAAATGCTTACTAGAGGGTGCCAAGTTGCGGCAGAAGCTTGCTGTTCTACGTGACATTATTTACTAGATACGTGCGAAGCAGCTCTTTGACTAGCCTGTGTAACGCTGTCCCTCCGTACGAACGCGCCGCGCGCTGCAGGTATTGGCGTGGTGCCAAGTAGGTCACGCCGCTACTGCGCGTTACCGCCATGCTCTCCTCACAGTGAACGCTTAGGTCACTCGCTTCCTCACCTGTCGCGCGCTTACCTCGGTGGTCGCAGCTGCCACCTCGTCCGTTCGCCCGCAACGCCTGCCGCGAGCACCGCTCACTACACCGCCGACTCGTTGGTTCACGCGCAATAAACCTTACATGCGCCTAACGTACGCGTTGAAACATGTCTGTACGTGTCACCTATAAGATCTACGCCAGAAATCGCTTCAAACGAATCTTTCAGTTCTCACCGCAGCACCCGCTTTAGCCCCGTTCAACCCGTGACACCACCCGCGCTCAACGTTGCTGCTTCGCATCCCATCAGGGTGCCCTTCGGGGAGATTGGGATTGGATAAACTTTTCTTCGGGGAGATGGTCCAAGTTTATTTTATTTTATTTTATTTTTACGTACCCCAGGCATGTAAAAGGGCTATTGTAAGAGTGGGATTATGCAGTGGAGAAAACGTCGCAACAGGCAGAAGTTCAGAAAACAACTGTTCGTCCCTTCAGAACAATATTGGAAAATGTAACTTTTGATTGAATTTGCACATGATTCAGTTTGCACAACCTCCCAAATCTTTCTTACGGATTTAATTAGGAGGTACCGATATCAGAGTGATCGGTGCCTCATCTGTTCTGCTCAGTGCCCTCCCTTAAGGAAAACCAAGAAACAATTGTTCGCAAAATAAAAACAAACAATAATAGTAAAATAAAGAACCAGCGCCTTCGCATTTACACCAAAAGTGCCAAGTGCGGGCAAAGCGCAGACAGCATAAGCAGAACACGTCTCTCTCTCTCTCTCTCTCTCTCTCTCTCTCTCTCTCTCTCTCTCTCTCTCTCTCTCTCTCTCTCTCTCTCTCTCTCTCTCTCTCTCTATCTCTCTCTCTCCCTCTCTCTCTCTCTATCTATCTATCTATCTATCTCTTTCTTTCTTTTTTTTGGGGGGAGAGGGTGCTAGAGTTTACTGCTACGTTAGCCTCGGCTTTTCTCTCCCCCATTGATTGCAATGTACCGTATTTTTACGGCTATGAGCGGCATGTGGGCGATTTCTTTTTATGAGGACCTGTAATCAACTTCTGACCGCCCAGAGGGCTTGTGTCGTCGCCAAGAGTCATCATCTCTCGGTGCCGCATGGATGAAGCCACCGACTTGACTGGGGAAGTCTCCTGGCCTCTTAATTTTGTCTCTCGACATTCCAATAGAGCTTTCTGTGTGTATTTATGTAAGGCACTGGCTCGTTTTGGTAGAGACACTGGATTTAACGACCCTGTGAGTATCTATCCGTAACGTTCCTTTTTGTATCAGTTGGATATCACCGTCTTTACGATGGTTTAATGGTACCTTCATAAGCTCTCTATAAGCTTTTTTTCTCTTTCAATCTTCTCCATTCTAGTACTCCTCATTTCCCCTTTAAGTGCTAGACACCAAACTAGATACCTCCTCTGACTATCGTCCTGTCTTTGTCCGTAATCGTTAGCAGAGAGATTGATTTTCTTCGTCATCTTCAGCTTATTTTACATCCACTGCTGAACCTCTCAATGATCTCCAGTTGGACCTATCTTGTGCGTGCTGATTCCATTTGTGCCTACACGCGAGCTTCTGGATTTCGTCCCTCCATCTAACCACCTGTCATACTCGCGTACGTTAATTTCCTATCCCTCGTTATACATTCCGTCGCCCTAACTGTGACCATCGGTTATCTGCGTTTCGCATTGCGTGGCCTGCCCAGGCATTGGCGACGGCAGATTTTTGTCTCGGGGAGTGCTAACTCAAGGGGAGAGGGGGAGGGGCAGTGGTAGAGTGCCCTGTTGAAGAGAGGAGATGAGTGCTCATTTCACCCCCCTCCCCGTCAACGCCCATCTCAAATCCGCATTTTTGCAGGCTTAATATCACCTGGAATATCGACTGCTCGTGCTTGTTCTCTCTATAATCCACTCTGTTGTCTTCCTGTACAAACTACGCCTATAATCTTGATGATGATGATGATGATCTTTGATACTCTGGCGCACACCCACAAAAAGGGATCGGCCAAGAACCGGGCGGCAGGATTTTAACTAAAAGGCTTATGGTTTTTCAAACACAACGTAATTTTGGGCTGAAAAAAATATATAGAAAGAAAAGCCGAAAATCGAAAAAGGAGTATATCTGAGGAGGGAGCGATGCAGGCTATCAGATGCGATTTGAGACAGAGGTAATGGTGGGTCTAAAATGATAATCTTTATGATCGCTGGTTGAGCGGCTCCTAACTTGTTCCTTAAGTACTATACCTACAGCCAGGCTAGAGTTGTGAGTAGCCCAGACTGAATATGTTGTCAACAGCAGGGATGTAGTCGTCGAATGAACAGTGGGGTACAACTTCAGAAGACGAGAGAGGCACCGGCAACTGATCTCCTCCGCATCTAAAGAAATATAGGCGATGGCCTCCGATGGAGGATTCACACACACCGTCCGGCTCATGACGTCACTCCAAAGCCCGTTCTTATGGGGCCGGCTTGTGTGCATCCGTCTTTGAGATTGAAATTCCACTGCCTTCTCATGTTATGCAGAGGTTAACACACTTGTCTTGAACAATGAAACGGTGTACTGCGGACTCCATAAACGATATTTTCCGAGTACACCTGGTTTGTAAAAGCCTAAATCAGACTGCACCTGGCAGTTAAGGACAATTACTCCATATCTCAAACTACTGGCTGTCGGCATTAACGGTGGTGTAGCGTATTGAAACGTGCAAGAGCATGCCACTCGAGCGTTTCATACAGGTGTGTTCATTTCTGTTCGTGACTCACGTTTAGTGGCGTAGCCAGAGGGAGGTGGGTCAAGGGGTTCAACCTCTCTTCAAAATTTTTCAAATTTGCTCTCGAATATATACATGCGCACGTACGAACAGACGCATGGACATACATAGAAGTATAGTTGAACTCCCACCCCCCTCCCACCCCCATCCCCCCATTTTCTGGCTAAGCCACGGCTCGCATTTATATTCACCTAGCATGTGTTCAGGCCACATCTAAATTACCATGCAGTGGGTGAGACGGACTACAGACGGGAAAATGCGGCATGTATACGCACGTTTTTAGCTGTCTCACCATTTGAAGTCATGCTGTACCGCGCTTCAACGGTTGCCGCACTGTTCAGAATGACGACCATGGTGAGTCTTTTTGTCGACTTTGGAGGAACCGCATGGTCTCACAAAAGACTCCCTTCTCGGAAACTCGCTTTGACACCGACCGCCGAACCACGCTCGTTTTATTATCTCCAGCGTTTCACTTTTTCTGTTGACAAGCTTTTCTTGTCGGCTTTCGCAGAAATTCGTGGTCGCAACAAAAGATTTCTCGTTGTCGATATGACTCCTTCGGAACTGGAGCATCAGCGGCGACAGCAGTGAGAAGAACTGGGCGAGCACGAATAACGCTGTCGTGAAGCAGTGCTAGTAGAACGACTTGTTTTTATTTTTTAATTCTAGGAATATTTTAGATATGTGACGCATTGGGTGAGGTTGCACCGCTTCTTCCAGGAGAAGGGCCCACAAGCAAGCAGATGAATTTGCAGGATCCGCCGGGATAAAATTTGAAGCAATAGCGGA
This sequence comes from Rhipicephalus microplus, assembly GCF_013339725.1. NCBI lineage: Eukaryota > Metazoa > Arthropoda > Arachnida > Ixodida > Ixodidae > Rhipicephalus > Rhipicephalus microplus. The sequence continues at coordinate 208,457,024 of NC_051165.1, forward strand.
CACAGACACCAGTGGCGGCTGGTGCGAACACAGTATACGACACTGTTGTTGTTACCTCACAACAGCTTTCACTGTAATAATCGCTTCCTCTCGCCTGCAGGCATGTAACCAAAAAAGTACAGCTAAACACCACGTTTCATGCATAATGATGCACAAGAAAAAGTACCAGAAAAAGTGCAACTGTATCAAAAATAAGTTTTTTTAAAATAAGAATAGCGACACAGAAGACGCGAATTGCACTAAAGGAATTGTTAAACGTACCCATGTTCGCACGTTGAAAAGAAACACTCACTCACTCAATAGATCGATAGCTTGCTCAATCGATCAATCGATCGATCAATCATTCAATCAATCAATCAATCAATCAATCAATCGTTTTTGTTCGCAATACGCGATAAGAAAATCTGCGAACAAGCTTGTACACTCCTGGCACGTTGAAGATCTAAGCTTACACAATGCGGAGGACATCGACAGGTGCGGAGAATGGAAGTTATCACCACAGCGCCGTGGTTAGCGCCAGCCTGCTTCCATTTCTCATCGCGAGTGAACGAATAAACCGATGCAGCTTGTAGTCGAATGCCCGTTGGTATTTAGTCAGCACCTAAGCTATACGCGAATGCTTGAGGAACGAGATTATCGATCACTCTCCGAACGAGGTTCTGGATCTGTTCAGCGGCACTCGAGATCAATAGACGTCCCGCTTAGCATGCAGTGGCTAATGCGGTCATCCATTCCAGCAAGTATGTTTACGCCCAACGAGAGTGGTGTACTTGCAAGCCATGCTGCTCGAACCGTCGTCAGGGCATTCTCGAAACGGCGCGCGACGCGGTTGGTAAAAATGCGAAATATAATTGTTTTCCAGCTGAAATTGTTGAGAGGCTTGCTCTGATAGTGTGGCGCCACTTGAACAGATTTGGTACACTTAATTGAAGTGCTTGAATACACTGCACTGCATCAATTGCTGGATTGGTTGCCTTTTGATCTTATTGCTAATGCTGTTTTTTTTTTTTTTAAATCTATTGCTTCCAACTGCCATCGTATGCTTCTTGGAAACTGGGCAGCGCGTGTGTGGTGAGACTGAGTAGTAAGTACTACGATTCAGATGCACGGAACAAAGAACATAATATATAATACGGTGTAAAACATTCACATTCTTGGATAGCCTCAATAGATTTCATATCTAATTACAAATGAACTAACAAACAACTACACACGACAAAGAAAAGGAAGTTGATCAGGAGGCCCGCATTTCGTTCAACACAACCATATGAACGGGTTGTTATTAGGGGCCAGCAAGAGAGAGGTCTCGGGTGAATAGTTTGGTAGCTGTGAAAAGTATTCGTTTACGTAGATCGATCAATAGATAGATAGATAGATAGATAGATAGATAGATAGATAGATAGATAGATAGATAGATAGATAGATAGATAGATAGATAGATAGATAGATAGATAGATAGATAGATAGATAGATAGATAGATAGATAGATAGATAGATAGATAGGTAGATAGATAGATAGATAGATGTGGGCAGCTTAACAAGACAAAACACCCAAATCGCTACCCTCTATTTTGGATTGGGTGAGGGGGTTTGTAAGGTAATAAATTCGCGTTTTTGTTTTTCGTGATCATGTTTGCAACTTACAGCTCTCACATTCTTATTCTACAGGACATGTTGAATTACTATAATGACTACAGATGCTAAAAGTTTATTAATTAAAGCCTGTATATGGTCAAGTGGTTAGGACTGTGAAGAACCCAACATTGTAGTAGGGAGCGCTTTGATTCAGCAGCAGTGCTTTGGGGAAAAGACGACCGACATCATGAACACAGAAAATCATGGTGATTGCAGTCGTGGAATCACGGCCTCCGTCTCCAAGGGCCTCGGTGATGAGTGTTTTTATTGCATCTTGTCGCCTGACGGCCAACGCCATCCGTCATTTTTTAGCAGACGTATACGGTATCCATTTACCATGTTGGTTGCGCCACCTTGAGCAGAAACCAAGACGGCAAAGCAACAGAGCGGCTCGCATCTCATGTTGCGCGCACACACACACAAACAGACACACACACACACACACACACACACACACGCGCGCGCGCGCGCACGCACACACACACACACAAACACAAACATACACACAAACACACAAACACACACACACACACACACAAACACACACGCGCGCGCACGCACGCACGCACGCACACACACACACATACACACACACACACGCACGCACGCACACACACATACACACACGCACACACACACACACACACACACACACACACACACCAGCTTGCGTACGCTTTCACAAGTGCAAGTATATATACTTCCACGCACAAGCCCCGTAAAACACGCGCGCACATACATATGCACTCACACCTCCTCGATTTCAAACGCACGCCAATACACACGCAGACACAGTCGCAACAAGCCTCGCGCGCAGCATTGCGGGCGGCACCGGGCAGGCATTGTTAGCACCTGGGCACAAGCCCATCAATCGTCGCCCCAGGGAGCGCTCTTGAAGACGTCTTCGTGGCTAACGGCAACGCGGAAAAAAGAAGAGAGGCCCGACTAAAAAGGAGCCCACGTGGTCCAGGACGCCTCGAGGGGATTGCTGTCACTCGCGGGATGCTGTGCCACCCCGTGTGTCGTGAAACGGGGCAAGCGTATCGTCGCACTACTCCTTCTCCTTCCGCACTGGAATGTCGTCGCTCGTGCATCTGTTTATTCCTATGCGGCCGTTTTACCAGATGCTCCCTGCGAGGTGCGGCCTCCGTTCGCCCGCGTCCCATTCAGCGAACGACGCCCACGGTGCGACGCCGGTCTTCAGATTCCAAGCGCCCGTGCGACGACGGCTTGGTTGGCGATGGAGGCCACGTCTGCTCCTTCTGGCTGACGGCGAGAGATCGTAGGTGGCGAAGAGCGCGCTTCGCATGGTGATTCGGCTCGCGAGTTTGTAGTAACATGGGCGCGCCGTGGAAGGTGCAGCGAAAGCGCCGTCAGAGTTTTCGCGTCTATAGCGCTACCACGCGAAGCAGCTTGCGTGACGTCAACAATGATTTGTCAAGAGAGCGGTTCATCATACCACACCAGCAACCAGATATTGCATGTACTAATGAATTGATTGGTTGAAACATGTCACTAACAACTCGTGTTCTATTTGATTTAAATTGATTGTAATAATTGCATCATTAGCTTGGTCTTCCGTACGGCTTTTTCCAAGAGCGAAATTCACGTGCGTTGCCATGGTATCTTAGAAAGACGACGTTGAAAAACAATGAATTACAGACAGGCTTCGTCATAATAGGCCTCGAAAATTCCCAAGGTGTGCGAAGGAGTGTGAAAGTTCCAATTTACACCCGTAGGTTTGCACCATCCATCCATCATTTCTTTCTTTTTTTCCACGAACATTGTTGCACGAAGGATCAAAGAGAGGGTGAAAATAAGTGGCGCAATTTTTGTAGCGTGTCTTTTCCACACAATTCATCGCATACTTATTACAAAAAAAACAACAACTGAGAAATATTATTTAATGAGTCATTCGCTGACACTCATCTGACCTTGTATGACCAGAGCTTTTCTTTGTTTTTCCAAAAAAAAAGCATTTCATTTTTATCCTTAATCGAAGAAAGAACAACATGAATCTTCAATTGTACGCACAAATTTTATTCTTTCAAAAGCACTTTGACTTGTGTTCTGTGTGTCTCCTATGGTCTACGTCTAAATCGCGCTGAAGCCTATCCAAGTTTATTCTTCACCGTTTTTTGGTAGTTGGCCATTTATGTACATAATACTTTTCAAACATGAAATATAAAACAACAATGCTTTGTCACCATGAAATTAAGATTCTCACACGCTGCTGATATCCACACTCCTCCTTTGCTGTAACACTGAGGCATACAAAAGGTTAGTCACGAAAGGCCCTGGCATCCCATATCAAAGCTGTCTTGGAGCCGTAATTGAGGGACCTCTTACTCGCCCTGTGCTAAGTGATGAGTTATTTTCATCCTTTTATGCGCTCTATATAGTTTGTGGCAGTCACGATATATTACAAGGAGCTGTTCCAAATGACGACCTCCAGGCGTGATGCTGGCACGGAGTTCAAAAGCGTGACTACTGTGCAGGCGGGCCTGAATCAACACATTTAGAAATACGTAAAGGGAAAGCTATAGACGATTCTCAGAAGCAAGCCACCCAGGATGCAGTGCTCGATGTTCTAATTCTGTCGATTTTTCAACGTTTCCAGGTATGGGCGATGGCTCGCCCTTTAGCGCGCCCGACCACTCTCCCTCCATCATGTCCGGCCTGTCATTGACGAAGCGGCTGTGGAATGTCACCCACCGCTGCTACACCGCAAGCTGCCACGCGCGCACTCCATACAGCCCCTCCGTTACACACACGCGCACTCAAGCCTGCGCGTGCACGCAAACGGCGCGCAGATGCCCCGGCGGGCAACTTCTTTCTTCATTCATCTGTGGCGTCATGCTCAGCACAAGTCGCGAAAAAAAAAAAAGATAGTAACAAGAAAGGGGGGCGAGTGCTGAGTTTGAATGGTAGCGAGGAAGATGAAGCAGGGGCGGCGACGAATGTTGCTTCTTCTGCGGAGAGAAACGCGCGGACGGAAAGAAGCCGGGGAGACCGGAAGTGGCCGCTTCCGCCGGCTTCCGACGCTTGCCTGCTCCAAGTCGCGAGCGGCTTCGTGGCCTCGAAGTGCGGCTGCTGGCTGCGCCTCGCCGACGCACTCATTCGTAGTGGCGTCTTTTTTTTTTTTCTTTTTTTCCACATCTCGGGCCCGAGCCTTTTCGGTGGTGCGAACCCCCCGGGATGCCCGCCCCCCTTTTCATCTGGCCTGCACGGCTCCCCACACCAGCTGCCGCCGCGGTGGCGTCATAATGGTGACGCGTGCGCGCGCGCGTGCGCCTTCAAGTTAAGGGCGCCGTGCTTTCACGGAGAGGTATTATTATAACGGCGGCCGGGGGCAGAGAAGGGGAGGGGGGGAGGGAGGGAACCGGTGCACTTTTGCACCGTTACCGCGCGCGCTCGTGCGAAAGCTGCTTGCCGCTCGACAAAGAAGGCGTATTCCCCCTTTCCTTTGTTTGTCTATTATTATTTTTTTTCCGACAGGCTGGCGTGTCCTTTGTGGGTTTGGTGGAGCGAGGGGTGTGCGCGTTGCCGACAACAACACCACGATCGCGCGGGGAGCCATCAGCCGGAGTTTTGGTCCCCTCAAGCCCACCCCCCCCCCCTCCACAATGCCCAACCTCCGGGAACTCAAAAGAGCCCGCCGGCGCGTCCTTTCTGCAAGCGGTCGGTCCCGAACGCGCTTTCGGTGGCCTCTGCCGCGTCGTGTCCTGGCATGTCCGCTCATATGGCTCGCGCGACTGCATTTGGTCGCGTTCTCGAGTTTTTAAGGGTCTTGGTTAGCACTTTCGAGTGTTGCGAACTCTTGTCACTTTCAGGTTATCACTTCAGGTTTCAGGTTATCACTTCAGGTTTCAGGTTGTCAGGTTAACCTCCCTGCCTTTCCTTGCATCTTTATATCTCTCTCTTGTCACTTGGTGGCCTCCTCCTGCCACAGACTGCTCAGTTTCAGCATGTGAATGATTCGCTCATGTGGTGACTCAGAAGAAAAGCGCTCGTTGTGGCTTCTCCGTGGACACAAATAAGCTGACGCATGCAATACGACTTACGACATGTTCTGCTACGCAGAACGCGGTGACACTTAGCACTGAATTAGTACACGTTCAAAAAGAGTACGCCGCAGCAATCGCTGAAGCAGGGAGCTTCGTTTTGCATCCAACACGACATTGCTAAATCGGTTGTCCTACACGGCGGGTAAGAGTACTTGCTGTTGACTCGAGAGCGATGTTGCAACTCAAGTTTGTAGACACCTTAGTTGCAACACTATGCGCCACATTACCGCACGGATATCAAGTACGTCCCCGACCCAGCGCACGCTTCTGTAACACGTGTTGGTCCCGAAGCGAATGGAATTACATTCCCCTTTTCTCAGCGCTTTAAGTGGCCGTTGCGTTCGCTGATGCCCTCGTACAATCGCGTCATCACTATGTTATAAAAAAACAACAATGATATCTAGCTTTTACACCCCAAAACCACGATATGATTATGAGAGACGCCGTAATGGCGGGCCCCGGAAATTTCGACCACCTATGTTGTTCTCTAGGGTGGGCTCACATCGGGCAGTACATTGGGCCTCTATTTCGCCTCCCTCGAAATGCAATCACCCCGCCGTGGTGGTCTAGTGGCTAAGGTACTCGGCTGCTGACCCGCAGGTCGCGGGTTCGAATGCCGGCTGTGGTGGCTGCATTTCCGATGGAGGCGGAAATGTTGTAGGCCCGTGTTCTCAGATTTGGGTGCACGTTAAAGAACCCCAGGTGGTCTAAATTTCCGGAGCCCTCCACTACGGCGTCTCTCATAATCATATGGTGGTTTTGGGACGTTAAGCCCCACATATCAATCAATCAATCAATCAATCGAAATGCAATCACCACGGCCGGGATCGATCCTGATGTTATAGAAATGGATTAGCCGAGAATGTGTACAAACGTTAACCTCTCTACAGCAAACCATCAAGAAGCGAACTTTCATTTGTATAACACGTGTACTTATTAGGTGCAGTATCACGTGCCACCCATCATATATGTGTGTACTGAAGTGAATGACGTGTCGACTATTATGTATACACACGAGGGAATACATCTTCACAAGAACCAGGCGTGTGCTCTGTTGTCTTGTGCTGGTTGGACCGAACATTTTGTGCTGGTTGGACCTAATATTAACCAGGGACATTATCAGAGACTTAATTCTTTGACTTTCGAACATTACCTTACCATTTCGTTGTGATATGTGCGTATAAGTATCTTTGCATATCTGTGCCCCAGTGTTCTATTTCCCATTCTCTGCTTTTGCATGCTTTACTTTAAGATACGTGTTCAAGTTTCACTCAAGGGCTAAGAAGTAGCCGGCACCATAATTGTGCGCTAACATCTCCTTATATATAATAAAAAAGAACTTTTATATTTGCTATGAATAAATAAATGAATGAATTAATTAATAAATAAATAAATAAAAACAACTGAGCGGGCACAGTAAGGTGCCTTTACAGATCATGCAATGGTTCTTGAAATTACAAGGCTCTATATATGTACGCCTCGATGGCACGAAGGAGCTTAATTGGGTCGCAGTTCCTGCAATATTTAACCATAACGCATTAACATTGGACCAGAACCCTAAAGTAAAGGAAAGGGAATAAATAGTCCAGAAGTTTTCAACGAAGCGGCTGAGATGTACCTTCTGATGTCAGCTATATAGCGGCAAAATGAGGTTCTGTCGTCACCCCCGCGTTCTTAACCAACTCCTCCGCAGAATGAACGTATGCGAGCGTCTGGTGTCTTATTAAGACGTTTATTAAGATACCAGACGCTCGCATACGTTCTTGGTGGGGAGGTGTTTGTTAAAAACTCCCTTCATGACGATGTGATATGAAGGGAGTCGCCGCCGCATTCTTGGGAGACTGCGCGACTTATAGGCATTCGTGTCTCTTATTTGTTGTTGATATTTTTCATTTGCCATGCCTGGTGCTTGTTCGCGCTAGACTTGAGAGCCAAGAGAGCGCCGACTACAGCGTGTAATCCCGAGTATGACGTATATTCATTCTAACAGAGCCAATATGAGAGCCAATGGGCGTGTATTTATCTTTTTTTTTTTTTTTGCTTTTGTAGGGACTGCGTACCTCTGAATATTTATTGAGAGTATCTGCAGAAGCGGCGTTGCTCGGTCTTAAAAGAAAAGGGCCCCTACCGGGCAGGAAGGAAAATAGGAGTAAAAGAACGGCAGGGAGGTTAACTAGCCTATAGGCAGCCGGTTTGCGACCCTGCGCATGGGAGGGGGATGAGGTAGATGAAAGATGGATAGGAAAGAGGGAAGAAAGATAAACACAGCACATTAGGCAGCACACACTCAGTCATAGTCCAGTCTTGTCTTTTGTGGTGTGTGGCATTGCTGTTACAGCCGCTTGTTCAAGTCCGTGTCGCATAGGAATTTCAACAGTGTTATTGTCGCTTTCTGCTGCAATGTATTCTCACGAGAACTTGAAGGAATAGTGTCCCCAGACTTTTGGCTGTTGTCGACGCGTGCGAGAACGAATGCCAGCGACTACCGGGAAATCTCGGAAATAAGAGGCTCGAAGGCGTAAGGTGCCGATACACGCAAGTGAATTAACGCAAAACGACAAGCAGGAGCAGCAATGGATGAGCGATAAAACACGTAACGCAACAAACAAACAAGCACACACGTTCAGACAAGCACACTCCCATATATGGACACGTATACGCCCTGCAGGTGATACATAAATGTTTAAGGGCATGGGCTTGATGGCAAGTGTACATTTCTGCTTTTTTAGTGCTTATTTCGCATAATCATAATTCAAATCATGACTGCGTAAGTAACAAAAGCTGCCACCAGCCGAATTATAACTAAAGTTTGTTCCTGCAGACCATTAGGCCTTTTCGGAAATCCCGTGATACGTCAACTTTCGTTGCGAGGCATACACCATGAGGACCATAAGCAGTATGTTTACCTTGTATATTGAAAGGCAAATAGCAAATCTTATCAGTGTTGCACAAAAAAAAAGAAAAATAAAGAAATAAATAAAGAAAAAAAGAAAGAAAGAAAGAGAAAAAAGCTAACTTACCCAACTTTCCTAACCTGAGACCCAACTTTTCTGATGCTGAGAACTATAGTTTCGTAATATGCAGCTTGTGACGATTATTGGCGTCCTCTATGCAGTATACACTGCCCCGCACATCACAAACGTTTTCTCAGTTTATTAGAAATAGCCACCCAATTTTCGATCATAATGCCCCGCCGCGGTGGTCTAGTGGCGAAGGTACTAGGCTGCTGCCCGCAGGTCGCGGGTTCAAATCCTGGCTGCGGCGGCTGCATTTCCGGTGGAGGCGGAAATGTTGTAGGCCCGTGTACTCAGATTTGGGTGCACGGTAAAGAACCCCAGGAGGTCAAAATTTCCGGAGCCCTCCACTACGGCGTCTCTCATAATCATATGGTGGTTTTGGGACGTTGAACCCCACAAATCTAATTTTCGATGATAATGTATGTTAAGTGGGTTTATCCTTGCACGTTCATCTATATACGCTGACGTATACTATTGTTCTCATGCATTTGGTAGTACCCTTAATATATAAATATATTATTTTTATAAATGCGTGTGCTAACTTAGAGACAGACAACACTTAAGCACACGTGAGCCACGAAGAAACACGCGCGCGAGCGTCTGCGTTCCATTGAACGATATTGTTCCGTGTTGAGCTGCGCGTTGCACTCAAATATTTAAGCGTCCTTTAGCTTGGCACTGAAACCGAATAATTCGCAGCAGCTGAAAATTTCAGTAGAAGACGATGGTTAGTTCCATGCAGCACATAACGTCACACGTGCCACGGCAAAACGACCGTTGCACGCGGTGAGCGGGGTGGCTTGTTTTGCACTGAAATAATATTTTTCAGGGTACCTTACGTAAGTGCAGATGCAAAATAGAGCCCCTACACTTCTATGACTGGCTGATAACTACAATTTGTTGTGTGACCGATTGGTGGCCAACTTAGAGACCAAAAAGACAAAATCAAAGAGAACGGGCTAAAACGGCAATCAGGCACATCTGACTCATCTCAGGAATTGATTGATTCATTGATTTGTGGGGTTTAACGTCCCAAAACAACCATAGGATTACGAGAGACGCCGTAGTGGAGGGCTCCGGAAATTTCGACCACCTGGGGTTCTTGAACGTGCACCCAAATTTGAGCACACGGGCCTACAACATTTCCGCCTCCATCGAAAATGCAGCCGCCGCCATCTCAGGAATCAATGTCATGCAAAGCAGCCACCGAAGAACTTCTTATGCGACATTGTTTGGCACGGAGCCAAGCGGAGGCATATCGACGTCTCAAATCGATGCTATGCGGAGCATGCGGATGGAAGGTGAATGTGTTTTACATTTCTTTTTTAATCGAACAAGGCGTTGTGAATTGGCGCTATAGTATATAGGTGAAATTCCACGCACACATATATGCCAAAATGACACGTATGTTTCATGTTAGCAGTTGTTTACATTTGCGAAACGATGTCGACTACAACATGGATATTAGCATCACCAGAAAGGATAAGCTGATATAAAGCGCTGATGTTTCCGCTGGTGCTCGCGAGTATATGTAGGCCTCAACACTGCTACAGAAATCAACTCAAGTGGATGGCGCCTAACTATATGATTTACATTAGCCCGACATGATGGCTCTATCATAGGAGTATATATATGTGATGTTTATAAAATTCTATAGCTAGTACTGCTACCACAATTGACGTTACACGAACATTAGGGTCTGCTTGAAGAGTATATCCGAGGCCTGGCGTGGTTTTGTGGTAGAACAGTTCGTTGCCACGCAGAATGTTTGGGTTCGATTCCTGCTGGGACACTGACATTTATCGTTTGCATTCGCCCGGTCAAAGCTGTCGATGGGAGCTTTTTCTTAACTCTGAAACGTGAAAGTTTACCCATGTGTGTTCTCGCCGTTCCTGGGTAAATATTGTTACGTGATTTCGTCTCACTGAAAGAGGGCATAGTGGGGCATACCCAAGAAAGGTGCCTCAGACTGATAGTCAAGAAGTGGACGTTGTCGGTGATCTGCGTTGTGGCTGCGGACTGACAAATGTTATTTTCCACGTCACAGTATAAGATGTCTATCATCTGTGGCACATACCCGCCCCCGCATATGTGGCACTGTTTTTTTTGGGGAATTGTTTGACGACGTAGCCGACGAGATTGTGACATTATTCATGTCATGACCAGCGAGTTGTATTCGGGAAACGATCATGCCCTCCCGAACTAATTTTGGTGCACTCCAAGTTAATTGGCTGATCATGAGAGCAATCAGACGTAGATAGATAGATAGATAGATAGATAGATAGATAGATAGATAGATAGATAGATAGATAGATAGATAGATAGATAGATAGATAGATAGATAGATAGATAGATAGATAGGTACCAAAAGTGCTTGCAGTACGCAAAGTAATGCTTCGCATTTATAAGCCCGCGAGTCCAGCACAGGTGCCGAGAACATGGGACAGCGCCGAATAAAAAACAGCAACAATCTACTGGGCGCGATTTATCGGAACGAAGGCGAAAGTTAGAAAAAAAAAAACAAGAAGAAAGAAACTGAACACAATCGGCTGGTTCACAATCGTATACCTTCGTACCGTGTCCTCCCAATTTCGTGAACCATGTATGCATCGCAAAAGCGGCAAAATCCGGGGAGAGGGTCACCAGATGGCGCTTTCATGGGCGCACACAACAAAAAACCAAGCGGAGCGGCCCGATTGGCGGAGCCAGGCTGCCTCCTCCTCTCTCAAGTGGAGAGGGAGCGTCGCGTGCCGGTCGCGCGCGCGATGTTCGACAAAGAGCGGCTGCTGACGCGCGCCGAGCCGCAAGTCGAGTTGTGGACGTGCGATTCGTCGAGTACCGCATGAATCCACGCCGCCGCCACATCAGTCGCGCTGCTTGCCGAAATTCATTGCTCGGTGCGGTGTTGACAGGCTTGCGGACGGCGAGCCGCCCGCCCCTTGGAGTTACCCAGTCATGAATGAGCCGGTTAAGAAGAGCTACCTGCCCGTCGTGCATAAGGTGAGCAGCGTACAAGGCGTGTTCTGTTGCCAACCATGTCACGGGTGCCGCGCTGATTACTAGCAACACAGAGTCAGTATGTGTTGCAGAATGATAGGTCATTATAGCGTCACAAAGCGCCAACATATTTATTTATTATTTATTGCAAGTACCTACATCGCCCATTGTGCATTGTTGTAGGGGGGTTACAGTAGAAAATAGAATACAAAACAGCAAAATTAAAGGCAAATAAATCGTGCCTTACAGTATACAGGAGAAATTAACACTTGTAGTACAGCATTAGAACAAAAGTACAAAACACAGGATTATACAACGAAAGCAGTAATTATTCTTATAAAAATCAACAACCAAGAGAAGTACAAAGCCAACGTTAAATATATGGGTTATTTTAGTAGCTCAAAATGCTGTTTCAATGGCTGTTAGGAACTTAGAATCAGAGAATATTGGTATTTTTAGCGCATTCCAGTCACTAATAGAATTTGGAATAAATCGGTGAGTTCCGAACGAAACAACTCAACACGTCGTTCATTGCGTGTGGCATTGTGTTTTCCCAATTAGACCACCTTCTTGAGGGGAGTGTGACTGAACAATTTTGTAAGGAATAGATAGATGTCATTTTAAACTACCATTCCAAATTGTTAACAATATGTTTGAAATAGAGCACTAACAGAACTTCCTTTCATAAGTTTTTCTTTCATCTGCAAATGTTCTTCTCGCGTTCTTTTTCACGTTGGGGTTTAGCGTCTCTCTAAGATGTTATACGCGTAAAATCATCTTATGGGTGTGACATGTAAGAACAAGTAACGGAGACTCCACAGGATCTTTGGTATCCGTTTCATTACATACTTAAACGCTGTCGCATAGCAGTTTGTTTACAATAAGGGGAATCATTTGATGCCGTCCACGAACGCACTATGTACCTACTGAGCTCAGAGTATCCTGCCTTACAAAAGCGATGTGAAGTTCTTGAACACACGTTGTTGCTGGGGCCAAAGTTTGGACAGTCGCTCTAACCTTCTTCAGTCGCGGCCGCCCTTGAAGGAGACCAAGACCACTTGTCCAAACGTAGGTTCTAGCGACATCCTGCGTTCAAGAATTTTGCATCTGTACAATCTGCCACCTTTGCTTGAACTTCTGCTGCATACAAGCAGTTTACAAATCCAGCAATGTTCGGCGACATATCAGGCGAAATTTCATTTCGAGATAGGCCGCAAAATTAACTAATGTGCACGTTTGGACTCGATATCAATTGGTGTGGATACAGTGTCTCACTGCGGTGGTAGGCCAGCAGACAGTCGACACAAGCTCAGAATTCAGTGCGAATTATTGCGTCAAGCGAGGGCTGCTCAAAAGGAGACTGGTCACTAGTTCCCCCGTCTGGTTAGTCCCATTGACATCCTGCTCCGCCGAGGGCAAATGCGCAAGTTAAAAATCGAATCGTCATGGGAGCTCTTATACTGAACCCCCTCGCAACCTCCACTGAAATCTCGCAACTCAGCTCAACGCTCTTTGGTGACACAACGAGGGAAGGTCACGTTCCGTAAAGAAAGCACATTGCGATTGTCATGTCGTGTCACAGAAAACCGCCTTTGACTACGACTTAAGGTGTTCACCCACTTCCACATAGCGTTGCTTGTGTGAACAAATCAGTGGAGCTTCGCCGATGTAGTTTTATTACGCAGCCAACTTCCCAATAAAATATTTACATTACAGCGTTCACGCGGAGGCCCCTGTGGGGTGTATCAAGCAGTGACACAATGGCATGATATTCATTCATTCACTCTTTATTTCAATTGTGAAATTTCCTATACAAAGGCAGGAACCAAGAAAAAAGCGGCTCTGGGCAGCTTGAGGAGCTCTTGGCCCCCGTTCTCTGTATCATGATAAGCATCGTGATATGACATTCACCGCCTAATCTTTGTGCCAAATACTCGGAGCAAAACGATAAATCTACTTAGCGACGATATAATTGATTGATTGATATGTGGGGTTTAACGTCCCGAAACCACTATATGATTATGAGAGACGCCGTAGTGGAGGGCTCCGGAAATTTAGACCACCTGGGGTTCTTTAACGTGCACCCAAATCTGAGCACACGGGCCTCCAACATTTCCGCCTCCATCGGAAATGCAGCCGCCGCAGCCGGGTTTGAACCCGCGACCTGCGGGTCAGCAGCCGAGTACCTTAGCCACTAGACCACCGCGGCGGGGCTTAGCGACGATATAGGTAGTATTTGGCAGCGATTAACTCGATACTTGATCCTTTCTGCCGGTCATGGACTAACGGTATACCAGCCACTCGGCAGAGATCACTCCGAGGCTTACGAGAAGTAGTGCGGAATGAAGAAGAGCGAGGGGAAATGCAGGAATGTTGACTACACCATAGCATAAGCGGTATGATGCATGGTGTACTCTGTGCAGGGAGAATGGCATAGGGTTGGGGGGGTTGAAAAGTAACATAAAAACTAAAAAAGGTAGTTGAGAGGCATGCACAGCCACATGTCACAGTCCTGTCGCGTCCCTACCAGTCTACTCGTGCTCGTTAAAATCCGTTGTCCTTAAAACTTTTAGCAATATACCTTCGTTGCCTCGATTCTCGAGGAGTCGTAGGGATGGTGTTCTAGGTTAATTGCTAGAGAAACGTGACGTTAGAACCCCAACGCGTCACGTTCAATATGGAGGTCAGAGACAAAGGAAGCGAAGGACGCCACGTGCCCCGGGGAAATCAGCGTGAATGGAGCGACGAGTCACTTTATTGCGGCGTTGCGCCCTCTGAAGAACGCTTGCAGTCGCAGCGGTGGCTTCTCTCGCGGAGGTGGATTTAGCACGGTGCATCTTTCAAGTGTACTGTTTAAGCAAGAGGGTTATGCTCTACATGTAAGCTTGACAGTTCGACCCCTTTTTTCTGCGTGCCCGTTGTCATCCTTTCGCTTGCGTGCCCCAGCTCCCCTGGGGCATCAATACGCGCAAAGCATTCAACGTTTGCTCTGCTACTTCACTGATATTAGATAGTTTTAGTACTGCGGAATGGTGCTACGTACGCATCACGCAAGCGCCTTGCGTTATGTGGCGTCGTTCGCCACTAATCGGCTTTTAGTACGCCGTAGTAACCGCGTACGTAACGAGCGAGAAGCGTGTTGCGCCATCTGGTAGATCAAAATGGAAGCACGTGTTGTTGACAGCCAATATGAGCCAACCAAGTGTTATAGCCAGATTATGGCCATATTTTAAGCCACAGAGCCGGTCGGTGCTTGCCTTCGATGCCGCCATTTTGCAAATCGAAGTCTCGCGCTGTCGCGAACTTGTTCGAGAGCGGCGCGATCAGCTCATACGCACGCACGCATCTCATGCGTGCGTACGTAACGAGATACGTGCGCGTTGCGGTCTGCGCATGCGCACTACGCAGAACGTGGCGTCCTTACGTACGCAACGCCGCCACGTACGCAGCGTACGCAGTACTAAAACTCTCTATTAGAAAAGAAAAGGAAGATAAACAAGGCAAGCCCTCGAGCAGGGTCAGAGTTAAGGATGGACAATACATGGCAACCTCATGTACATACGCCAAGTGCTCTTTTTTTTTTTTTAATGCAGTTTAATACACACACAAAAGACGTGTACTTGGGACGTCTTGCCGCCACCCATCAATAATCGTAATTTATCTCGTGAGATTTCCTTGCGTTATCGCCGCGCACCATGTAATTCCAGGTCACGAACGGCGAATGGTTATCAGCGTGGCATGGTTTGCTTGATGGGGAAGTTTCGCGAGCGCACAGTTTCGAAGAAAGAAAACGCCAGGAAGTATACAAGGTGACGATTATCGCTGTCTGTTAGAAAGACGCCCCAAAATACTCCCGTCTGTGTTAGATATATAGATATGTAGGGCTTAACGTCCCAAAACCACCATACGATTATAAAAGACGCCGTAGTGGAAGGCTCCGGAAATTCTGACCACCTGGGATTCTTTAACGTGCACCCAAGTCTGAGCACACGTACGGGCCTACAGCATTTCCGCCTCCATCGAAAACGCAGCCGAGATTCGACCCCACGACCTGCTGGCCAGCAGGCGATCGAGTACCTTATAGACTACCGCGGCGGCGCGTAATAAAACCATCTACCGTCTGTGTTAGCGTAATAAAATCTCTATAGCTGAAAGAAATTGGCAGATCCCACGTAGAGTGGAAATCGATGATATGCGAAGCACGAATGAGAAATGTTTATATATGTCACTTTAAAATCAGCATAACAGTACGAGGTGGAGGTAAATGATGCTGTACATGACTTCCATGTCATGGTTATCATGTTTGGATGTGTCGTTTACCTTCGTCATCTTTTCACGTCACATGATGCCAAATTTAGTGTATGTGGAGCTAGCGAAACGGCCGCGAGCACGCTATGAGCGTGGTACATTGTCATGTTCTTACATGACACGCGTGTCAGGATTATCATGTTTGCACCAGTCGTATACTTCGTCATCCATTGACGTCACGCAACACCACATTTGGTAGTGGAGCTAGCAAAACGGCCGCGAGCGCATCATCAAGGGCTTAATATACTCCAATGTCAGCGTTGACGCGCGCGCATGCTGGGCACAGCGACGCTACGTTGGCAAAACGCGAGCACTCTATAGTCTGACGCCAGGCGCGACCAGCGTCCGTCGGCGCGCCCCGACGGCAACCAGTGCGAAGTGCGACATGCTGCATTTCGCGCCGATGCGTTACCCAGACAACTCTGCGTCTCCCTCTTTTCGTGACGGAGGGATGCCGAACGCGCTGAAACGCGCATGCGTCAAGCAACGCAGCGCGGTACGCGCCTGCGAGTATATATATATGGCAGGACCGCCGCCTGGCGTGGCAACGCCTGCGTGACGCGACGAAATGAACGCTGGCAAGCACGCGCACCGCGTCACGTCGAAATGTATTGACGCCTTGACTGTGGCATGTAGTGATGTTCTCACGTGACACGCATCTCATGATTATCATACTTGCACCACTCACACACCTTCGTCATCCATTGGCGTCACGTAATCCCAATTTGGCATATCTGAAGCTAGCGAAACGGCCGTGAGCGCATCATCAGTGTGGCATGTATCGTGTTGTTACATGACACGCATGCCGCGATTGTCATGTTTGGATGTGCCATTTACCTATGTCTTCCATTCGCGTTGCGTAATACCGAGTTTGGTACATGTGAAGCTAGCGAAACGGCCGCGAGCGCATCATAAGCATAGCATGCAGTCATGTTGTTACATGACACGCATCTCATTTTTATCATGTTTGCATCAATATCATATCTTCGTCATTCATTCACGTTCCGTAATACCGAATTTGGTATAAGTGATGCTAGCGAATCATGAGCGTGGCATGTAGTCATGTTGTTACATGACAGGCATCTCATGATTATCATGTTTGCACCAGTCAACGTACCTTCGTCATCCGTTCACGTACCGTAATACCGAATTTGGTATATGTGACGCTACAAAATGCCCGCGAACGCTTCATGAGCTTGGCATGTAGTCATGTTGTAGTCATATTATACGTGAGGTGCAACTTCTGGTCCCGGAGGCAGTGCATAAACACACTGGTTACGGAAAAACCTCCGGTATCAGTACATTTGGCTAAGAACGAGGAGTAGGAAGAGGTTTTCGCCTTACTTAGACAAATTCACAAGCCCCGAGTGGCTTTTTTTTTTTTTTCATTAAGGGGCTGCGCATATTTCCTTCCTTATCCCTTTCCTCGGGGAAACTCTGCGAGCGTCAGCATTAAGCAGCGTGTGAGTGGTTGATAAGACCGCCGCTGACCCCAATAGTATAACTTAAACCCTCCCTATTTGTCAGCTCTGTTGAAATTCCTACGCGACACGGACTTGAACAAGCGGCTGTAACAGCAATGTGACACACCGCGAAAGACAAGACTGGACTATGACTGAGTGTGCGCGCGTGTGCTGCCGAATTTGCTGTGTTTACCTCTCTTCCCTCTCTGCTCTCTATCTTTCATATCCCCCATCCCCATCTCATGCGCAGGGTCGCAAACCGGCTGCCTATAGGCTGGTTAACCTCCCTGCCGTTCTTTTCCTCCCATTTCCTTCCTTCCTTCCTCCCATTTCCTTCCTTCCTTCCTTCCTTCCTTCCTTCCTTCCTTCCTTCCTTCCTTCCTTCCTTCCTTCCTTCCTTCCTTCCTTCCTTCTTTCCTTCCTTCTTTCCTTCCTTCCTTCCTTCCTTCCTTCCTTCCTTCCTTCCTTCCTTCCTTCCTTCCTTCCTTCCTTCCACCGTATTTGCCCAGCCCAGACGTCACTCCCAGAAGGACACTAGAGCTGCGCTTCTTTTTCTTTTCTTTTTACTGTGTCGCGGTGGTTGTGATCCGGGGGCTGCGGTTCGATAACGACGTCCCGGTAGTGGTCTGTCGGTCGGTCACTCAGAAACAAGCCGAGCATTCCTGGCAGCATGGTGCGCTTTATGGGTCGCCTGCGCGCCACGGGCGCATGATTCTCTGCGAGCAAGGCTTGCTTGTCCTGCGTGCCACCAATCAGCGCGGTCGAAACACGGCGCACTGGACGTGACAGCCCCTGAGGTGAGGTGTACAGTGCGAGACCTCCGTGGCGCTCGCGTTTTCGCAAATGCGTGCAGCTCTGCGGGAACCGCAGAGCCTTCGTTGTTGTTCGGCAGCCTCGAATGGTGGTTCGACGTCTCAGCTCGCGTATCGGCCGAACTGGCGAGCAACGCGACGACAGTTTGCTTGCTTCTCTTCGTTCAGATTTCGAGCAGTCTTTAGAACGTCAGTAAAAATTTATAATTGTCGCGTTTCTCCAGCACAAATCAGTCAGTAACCAACGCTCTGTTTTTACCACTCGGGGATTCATTCTCACCTATAAAGTACGCCGATGTACGATGCTGATATCGTAAGAGGCGACACGTGATAAACACGAACAAGGATGGACGAGAGGTCGAGATATAAAACGACCGTATCTGCGGATGTCTCAAGTTTTTATGAAAAAAAAAAACATTTGATGTGACGTTGCAGGTATGATGAGAATAACAGTACTAGTAAAAGAAAAAAAAATGCATGGTAAGAACCAATAATAATTGCGTTAGAGACGGCATTTTTACAGCGACCCAGCCAGTGGCGTGGCTAGGGCGTAGTACACCAAGCCTGTACCTCCCCAACCCCTATCTATTTATTTAACTTTGGAATGGCCTATAGAGCACAAGATGGACTTCAACCACATCTCCCTGCCCAACCCCAAGTCAAATTAAAAAAAGTGACCCTCCTCTGAAATAGATTGTCTGTTTACGCTCCTAAATATAGGCCATTTAATCCGTGTATGTACCTTAAACTGCGCAGGAGCTTTCACTTGAATTTTTTTTTTACTGCGGTAACGTTGAAAGTACCCCGATAACAACGGCACGATGTAAGCTGTTGACACCGCTGTAAGCACTTGTGACTTTATTTGAAATAACGTTTCTACAAAATAGCTGACAATTGGGCATGTTGGGTCATAATGGAAAGTGTTGAATCACCCAAACTAACACTAAATGAAGTGATGAAGAAACACCGTGCGCTCTGTGTGGCGTCCTCTGTCCCTTTAGTTATTGTCTTGTTTGCGCAATTCAACACGAACTTGTTTGCTTTCAGAATAGAAAGACAAAGGAGGTGGGGGGGGGGGGCACCGGAATTTTTACAAGTCATCAGTATGTGTCTAAAAATAATTGCCTTTATGGTCATCAGTATCATTGACTTCGTTTTTGTGTCGTATCTTCCGAGACAGCAATATCTCGGCGCTGATTGGTCTAAACCAATGACTCCGGAGGCCGATGGCGTGAACCTTAGCTTCTGTGGCGCTGCATTGTTTTAGCGAGACGCACGGCAACAGCCATTGCTCGGGGTCGGCGCTGCGGTTCGTGTCGCACACCGAGTCACGTCAGACCGCTCAGCGCGCTGCTTGATTGCTCTGGCATCCACACGCCCCCTGCTACGTCGCATCCACGCTTCAACGTCGGTGGGACAAACGCCTGTGAGCTTCAAATTTACCGCTCGCCCTTGCTATTAGAGCTTTTTTTTTTTGCGTATAGCTGAAAAAGTGATCTCTATACTCACTGAAACAAGTCCGCCTTCTTTCTTGATTACTGTGTCCGTGCGCGCGCATCGTTAGTATATAGCACTCTTGATGCGTAGCTTGTATAAATTGTAAAAGCTGATCGGTTAAGTGTTTTCATTTGGCTAAAATATTGTCGGGATAAGCCTACTCCTCTAAATTAACTCCTTTATCTGTTCTCCGACCAACTCAAATAAAATTAGGATGCGTGTACATTTCCCATGCTGTAGGGTCGGCTGCTATCATGAAATTAAACAATATAAGCGGGGCGCAACAAAATAAATCACCTTATGATTTGTTCGAGCTTGTTCGCATATGAAACGGCATTTCGCGCCACGCGAGTGCTGAAAGTTATCAGAAACCGTGACGTAATCTTGATTGCGCAAGCAATGCACCATTGCGGAAGAGTAAGTTTCGCATTTCATCGCGCATCTGTCGGCTGCGACCACTTGTCGCCTTTGGGGCTCAACCGCAGGAATGTAATCTCAGGGTTGTTCCACAACCGGATCTAAATGCGCAGAAAAGTGTGGCTCGCTTCAAATATACGCGTGGTGTTTGTTTTTTCCTAGCACACTAAACAAGCTTTGTACTTCCACAACATCCGTCAGACGTCCATTCTTCACGGTTGGCTCGACAAACGCTTGAGCGGTGACGGTGCCTTGTTTGATGAGCCGAAGAACATTTGCCCTCCGAGGAGTATATAGACGCACAGAAGTATCGCTGAGCACTTCTGTGCATACAGCATCGTGGGATGGCTGACGAGGTGCGCCATCAGTCCCAACAGGCTTGATGACGCAAACGCGGGAAAACACACCGCGACGCAGTCCTGTCCTCTCATCCGTTGCCTGCGGTTTCATCTGCGCAGAGACGATCATGCAGCGCAGAGTGGTTGTTTGGACACTCAAGCTATTGAATGCTTGCTTTATCTGCCATGCTTTCGCTTCTTTTAGCGACGTCTGCGATCGGGCTGTCCCGAGTGACCAGTATAGCTCAACTGTATATTGTGAGTAGTACAGTGTCTTCCGTTATACCAGAAAACCCTGGAAAAGCATAATCGGCAAGAAACTATGTGTGAACATGTTTAAACGTGTATAACATGTATAAACGTACCCTTAGTGGTGAATTCGTAGATGTTGCGTTGTTCAGCATGTTAACAACGAGAGCGAACATACAATGCGTGGACATGGTATAACATGTCCGGGCATTGTATGTTCGGGGCATTGCATTGTTGGATTGAACTATAGTCCCATTTACCGATGGAAGTGCAATTGTGAGCAGCTGAGCACTTTAGCCACTGTTCTGGGCGATCTTAGCACGTAAAGTATATATCTAATATATCTATTTTTATTGTTGCACAACCATACACTGAAACTTATGGGAAAAAAAGGAGAACGGGCGTGATCCAAAAATAAGTGTTACATTGACGGCAAAAACGCCGTCAGTGACATAAACTGGTCGATGTCACCAGGCAGAAGAGAAGCGTTTATTGTGCGCTTGAAAATGATAATATCGCAAAGGAGAAAAGGCAATGGAGTGGAAAGGGCAAAAGAGAAGGAAGCGTGAACTTTCTGGCTTGCGTCCGCTTCGGCAATGTCTCCTCGACATCTTTAATACCACCTCTTATTCCCCTATACAGGCGCTGAGCCGATATCTCAGCGAAGGCTGCAGAAGTTGCGTCTTTTCCTTTCTTCAGCCTTTTCCTCCTCCTGCACTTCGGTAAACGGTGCCGTTGCAACAATAGCAAAGCTCATTCACAGTGAACTTCAATAACTGCGATGGACTAATTTTCGCATGGAAAAACAAGACACTTAAACGAATTTTGTTGGAGGTTAACACTCAAGTGCGGTGGTTTAATGTAACGTACACTGTTGCTTGTCTTGGTCATTGTTTGAGTTCTCGCTTAATTATTTCGCTAATATTTCTTTCTTTCCGCTATAGCGGCATTATTGGTCTCCGCGGAATGGTGCGTCTCCAGTGCATGGAATCATTGATCGATACTCAATGAACTCAAGCATATCTGTGTCAACTCTTGTATATTGCCACAAAGGACGCGTTAAGAGCACACCTTTGAACCAAATGATTTTCACGTGCTTTGGAAATTCCTCGCAGCTGCATGTTATAAATTACTTCAATATTTTCAAGAAACTCTAATACCTGCGCGCGTTTCTTAACTACGCGCAATATTTGCACTTGTAATTTAACTTATAAGTGCTTCTGATGCTTTCCTACTTACATCAAACGTGTCATCATTTTCTTATACAAAAAAATTGGGGGTCATTTAAGCTTCGCGTTTAGAAGTTGAACGTGATAGCGACATTTTGTTCCTATTGCATACTTCAATCTTATCGAACTTTCTCTGCACCCGCTATGTGGACTTAAGGGAATAGGTGTCGTAACGTGTGTGCCTTATGTAGTGGGTGACTGGCCAATCCCCCACATTGGGTGTGAGTCATACATATAGGGAATATACATCATCGTAATCACATGTTCTGACGCCGGATGACAATGTACGATTGTACCACGCATTATTGAGGTGATATTACACGTTTTATTCTGGAGCATGTATACAGGACGCGCGTACATGTTTGTAAAACATGAAACTGACTGCAATTTTCATGCAAGGGAAGTTTTTTTTTTTTCAGTGTATTTACACGCAGATGCGCGGCTGTTTGCCTGACTTCTGACAAATGTTGTGCGTATAGTTCACAATTACTGGTAATAATTTTACGCATTATAAAAAAAGACCTGTTTATCGAAAGCCATATTCGCTTCTGTTCGGTCACGATGTATTATTTCGTGTACGTAGAATGTGTATATCTCCTTCAGCGAAAACATTTTTCTTTCAAACTGCACACTTCCACGCTGCCAGTGAAAACGCGGCTGAATGAAAAATCAATATACGTACCCTGAACAGTGAATTGTAGACTCTGCAAGCAACCTGAGACTATAGAGCATTGTTTTATTCATTGTCGTGATGCTTTTTTATTTTTGGGACATTCTAAAAAGAACGTTAAGAAAAGAACTTCCAATCACAGCCCGCACGGTATTAGGTTCCTTCCGTTCAAAAAGAGTCTGACTGATAGTACTCCTTACGACTTGTTTATGTTGTTGGGACTTTATTCACTATGAAAAAGTCGCATGATCGATAGACACGCCGAGCCACCACGGTCGACGAGATCTGTCTTCCGAGAAGCAGCTGCTCAAGTGCGCAGCGTTGTCGAGACTTTCGAGCCCGTTCCGGAGTGGCTTCCCGTTCTTGACGCTTGTGTGTGTTTGCCTGACTTCTGATGAAGTATATTCTGTGTAATTTACTGGTGATAATCTCATTCATTAAAGAAAAAAAAAAGATGCGTGGCTGTGTGGTAGAACACGGGCTTGCCACGCAAACGACACGGTTTCAATCCCCATTCAGACCCGGAGTTTTTTATTAATCATTTTATTTGCAAATTTCTCGATTTTTCGGTCACGCACAAGATGATTTTCTGCTCACAACCAACGGCGCCGACGCCGACGCCAGAATTTCCGCGAAACGAGCTCTTTAACGCGTTAAAAAGCAGCCTGATATAGGTCCTACAAGTATACCTCCTCCTGCAAATGCCTATTCAGGAGGAGGTACTTCATTTAAGTACGGTGAGCTGACTGTATAGAGTCATCCAAAAGAAAAATGACAAATCCACCCATTCAACTGCATGCATCCACAACGCGTAGGTACGAATATTTATGACATTAAATAATGAAAAAAAAAGAATTAATTCAGTGTGTGAAATGAAGCGGCTTGGTGCTCGTAAAGGCATCTTGTTTTCCACGAAACAATGAAAAAAAATTGCCCTGTCGACGTTCTGAGTGTGCGACCATGGCAGGCAAAATGTTTGGGCACTGCAAGAAGCTTTTACTGTCTCGCTACAACGATGCCGCGGCTTTAAGAGAGCGAGTACGGATGAAGGAAGAAGGATGGGAGGAGAGAGAAGCACGTTGTTTACGATACCCCGACAGCTCTGTGTATACGACAGTTTTAACGAACCGAACACTTGAGCACGGTTTCGTCTTTGCTGTTTACACAATAAGTATCGTGAGACGCAGAACCGCGAGAAATGTATACATGCTTGTTGAATCTGGGAGATTTTACAACACGAAGACATGAAGGAACGCCGTTTCTGCACGATCCCAGCGAACACACGAGAGTTTACTTTTATTCCCAACTTTCCATTTAGCGTGCACTCGTATTTTGTTTATATCATATTTTGCGTAAATATTGCTCATGTTCAAAGTGCCCAGTTGATGGTACTCCTGATTTATTATATTACTGATTTGTCAATATGATGAGCTATCATAGCATCGGTACAGTGTGCCCACCTGCTATATGGTCTCAGTAGAGACTGGCAGTATTGTAAATAAATAAATGAGTAAGTACACGGGAGCACGAACAAGAAAATACAAGCTGTAAAACAAGCGAAAGACATCTGTACCGGCAACATTACTTGGCTACGTTGAATGAATCCCGACGAACATCTGTATAGTGTAAACGCAAATATCTATTAGGCAAGCATAGCTGTCGAAATAGGCAAGGGAGGGATATCCCATGTTTTAGTCAGCGAAGTTATACCATGATCTGTAGAAGCTAATAAAGTACTTCCCATTACTTCTGGATAATTTGTAAGATGAAAATTAGCTCTCAATCTGTGGAAAGTTATCTGTATATACATTTTTTTATTTATTTTTGTTGCTATGTTTCACGCAGGTGTGGTAATAATTTCCTCAACGATTTGTCTGTTTCTGGGTATAGCATCATCGCTAACAAAGTGCTGAGTTCTTATAGGTTTTCAGTTTGTTACCGCTTACCGAGTTGAAGACTTTCATTGAATGAACACGCTCAGACAGACGGGGAATAAGTGACCGGTTACAAGCAATCAGACGACGGCAGCCCTTTGGCACAAAAAAAAAAAAAAATCTCGTCCAATGTTCTATCGGTGCGTCACATCTGTCGTCGCTTTAGATGTAAGTGCCTTTTGTGCTGTCGAGCCATTCGAACCTATCACAAAGACGATCGACGTCATCGACTAAGTCAGCGCCCCTTCATTGTCCTTTTGTTGTTGTTTTTTCGTAAGCTTTATTTGAAGGCCTGCCAACACCAAAAAAAGCTTTTCACGGAACCGTCTGCATCCTTGTAACAAAGTTTAGCAAGGGAAACAAATGACACTCGTAATTTCCTCATACGTTTTCCCCAATCAAAGCAGCGTGACACGTTTTGGGGAAGACAATCACCGCTCCTGTACCTTAGGGGAACAAAGTTTACGAGTTTGAAACTCGTGCACCGGTGGCGTACGGGTGACCTTTTCCAGGTGGAAGTTTAAGTAAAGGGTAAGAACAAGTGCCGGCAACCGGTTCTCTTCGTGTGGCAGCTTCGGCACTGCTTATTGATTAGCGCCGTCTGGCGTGGCGCACCTTTGTTCTTTGTCGTGCTAAAAGGGTATAGCATGGCTTCATTGAATTTGCTCCTAAAGTGTTCTCTAGTATTCCCTATTTCCACAGGGCAAGGAGGGGGAGAGGGCAGACTTCAACCGAGTGAAGCACTAAGCTAGCCTCTTTTTATTACTATGAGCATTTTTTTCTTCGTCTTCTCCTTCTACTCACCATCTTCTCCTTCTACTACTCCTCCTCTTCCTCCTGAATAAATGTAAGTTCACCTTTTGGGAATGCTGTATAAAGTGCGCATGCCATAGCACCTTGTGTCGCGTCCTGACGACGGTCGTAATTTTGCAATCACTGTCTATTCACTCGTGCTTCCTTGAACTTCGGCACGGAGGGCTATCGACATCCACCCGAAGCCTGACGGTTTAACACAGTGACGAAGAAACTTTTGTATACATTAGAACTTTTACTATAAACATAACGTGTGCGCCTATTGCGGGCTTCCTCAGTGATGCACGGAATTAGGCTACACGGCTTTGCTTAGAAGTAGGCGCGTTTCGTACTGCTCGGTACAGCGGCACTTCAAGACATCACAATCCTTTCCTCCTAATTCGGTGCAAAGCCGGCCGCTTTGGGCCTGTCGCTTTTTGGGTGTGCTCGAGGCGGCACTCTCGAGGTACGGGCGTCGCTCTGCCTTTGTGTGGCCGCCGAGGTAGGCTGTACGCCGCGGTCTGCGTCGGTACAGTGAGCGGTGCCCATCAATCGCCGCTGCAGACGGAGGGCGAAGCCTCCCGGAGTGTGCAAGAGGCGCCGCAGCCAGCATAAATCCTCCGTAGTCGCCCAGGGCATCCAGCCTTAGTGCAACCCCTTCGGTCACGTGATCCAACCTGCCGTACCCCAACCAAAATCCTCTCCGCGGAAAGCCGAGGAAAGACGAGCAAGGCCGGGGTCAAAGAGATACTTCGGCTGCAAAGTATTCGCCGCCACGTTTCTTTTTGATCGATCTATCGTTAGCTGATGCGGTTTTGTAACCTTTCGATTTTTACTTATTTTTTTAAACAGCCGCTGTTTTCACGTATGTCCGCGCATTTTTTTATTCACTTCCTTCAGTCAAAACTCTAGCACACGGCACATTCAGCGGAAGAAGGAAAAAAAAAAGAAATATGCTGCGCTTCGCATTGATCAGGATGGACAAGACTCTTGTAGGCGTCGAAGTTCATACACTGAGGCATTGAGTTTTTGGCGAACGTCGAAAGCAATTGTGTCGGCCATTCGTGCAAATAAAACGACGTGTCAAGTGTTCGTTTATAACCACCTTATCTTTTTTTTTTCTGGGTGCACTGCACTCTAACAAGAATAAAATAGAAAGAAAGAGTACGTGTTACTATTTTGACGTGCATATGCGCGTCAAAATATGTCCGTTATATACGTGCCCTTCTTGACACGCATACAACTCTTTTTATAGAAACATTTTAACTCTCTTTTGGATTCTGTGACTCCCAAGCGAGAGTATATATAAACGTGTCCCATTAAGGAGAGTCATACGTGATGAGTCAAAAGCCACAAAAATGTATCAAAAGACTCCCTCTCTATCTTTCACACTGTCCAAGTAGAACTGTCTATTACATACAAATCGTATTCCCGCAGGTGAACTGTTATGAGCGCGCATAGAATAACACATACCGCAAAACAAGTAACGTTGACATACTGCATCGTATACATGTTGGAAACGCGCTGATAAGTCGATCCTCACTTAAGGAGTTATAAATGCTTGAAATCCCTCAATGCGACTGACAAGAAGGAAGTGACATCCCGATGGGGTATTCACGTCATTGCAACAAGCTGTACTCTTTTGGTGTCGCTTATGGTAACTTCATTTATTTTCGTTTCGGAGCGCTTGCACAATGACAGGGTCTGTATGAACAAAATTAAAGCCTGGTTATAAAAATGAGTTGATTTACCAGAGATTATCTGGCCTCATTATCATCACTGACACCTTCTCGAGCCCACTGGGGTGAATAGTCAATACGCTTTACAAGGCCATGCATAGCAACGCTTCCGACGATCTATAGAAGAGCCGAATTGCCACAAAGGAATCCGGATAACTTCGGATTTACTGTAAAACAATTGACTCATAAGTACACACATGCAGGACAACTTGTGATTGACATTAAAAACAAAGAAGACCGTAAAAAGCCAACTAAGAGGCCGTGCTGCATCAACTATGAAGACTAAAACAATGTGCAATGTATTTCGAATGTGGCTGGGGGTGGGGGCCAAATGACTCATCCAGTCAAACATGGAATGCAGCCGTCAACAAGGCCACCAAAATAGACGTCAGATCGAGACCTTCACTTTTTCATCGCATCTTGGCAGTTGTTTCCTACCTGGCTGCTTGCACTGGTCGCGCCTGCAAAGAACATTCTCGCTGGTTTACTCTGAGCGCACCGCGTCCGAACGCACAGACTCACGTTCCAATGTGGTTACGAATGGTTTTGAAAACATGCCGTCAGCCTTTGTGGTGATTCCCACAGCTGTCCATGCTTCATCTAGCATATGAATCACTGTTAGTCGGCCTATAGTTCAGTTAGCATGCGATATGAATGGTTGGATATTTATTTATTCATTCATTTATTTATTCATTTATTTATTTATTCATTCATTCATTTATTTCACCCTCACTTGTTTCAGTTACTGATGTGTTCTCTCTACACGTGCATGGTTTAACAAACCAGAAACTACCACATTTGCTTAACATTTCTGCATTTACTTTGTCTTCCGTATTTCGCGGACTTATCCAGCCATGAAGCATGCCGTGCATAACTGGAGCTTTCCTATGGTCAAGCTAACCTGTCTTTTTCTAACCTTTCCTCTCTCAATACAAGGAATTGCGGAAAGAATAAAGTGAAAGGAAATGAATTGAAATCGGACGGAGGCTCGGACTGGCCGACAACGGTTTCATCCGAGCTATAGCAGCTGCTTACGTCACTATACCAAAGTGCGCAGCATACCATTACGTATACAGCACAAAATGGAGGCAAGACGACCACACAATGAACTAAAAACGAAAGCTTTTATTCTTGCAGACCGATGCTTCGCATTGGCGTCAGCATGGCTTTTCGTCGTGGCGTCATTTCCTTCTTAGTATAAGACCTTTCTTCGCAATAATGGAGACCTCGTTTTTTTTTTTTTTGTATCTCAGAAGCAAAGATTGTCAATTCATGCATGAGGCGAATTTTCCTATGTGTGAATAGAGGCTCATACCCACTAAAGTAAACGAAGCTCCTTATATTGCTCGTTTGTAACACTATATCCGAGGAACCGCCCAATGTCGAAGCTTCCTGGCGGTCACTCAATTCACCACAGTTTTAGCATGGCGAAAGCTGTACTACTGCATATACACAAAGGGGCGGAAGAATCCCTTTATACGCAAAACGTGAAGAAGACCGATACACAATGAAACTTCTAGGTTCCGTAATAGGAGCTGTCGCACTTGAGTGTGCTGAATTAGCAGCGAGTGGTGTTTCGAAATGGTCGCAACTACCCTTACGAGTGCAACGGGAACATAATACGGCAAGTCTTCGCTGGCGCAATGACCGCTGGGCAGCGCTGTTGTAATGCGTACACGCGCAAGAAAAGTTTTGCTGAAATAGTGCAAACGATGGGGTGAAGAACATAGAAGTCCAATAAAGAAATCTTTAAATAAAGATTTCTTTTCAGAAAAGAGATCAGTTGATAGCGCTGTGTCCTGCATATTCCTCGTCCCGTCGTCTGCGCTGTTTCGCCACACTGTTCATGAACCAACGAGCCCAAGAATCCTGCTGTGAGAAACGTGTTGTTTTTTTGCTTGTTTTTTTTCGGCGACGTCAGTTCTGACTCGCGAAAGCCCTCAGATGTCTCGTCAAACGTTAAAACTGACTGTAACACGAGTGGCGCAATACATCACCATCGCGTGATGGCGTCACATATATAGCGCAGACATTCGTGACGTTAGCATGGTCCCACTTATGACGTCATCATTACCTGACGACACATGATGGCGTGATGACACCACATTGTCGCTTGGGCAAAGGTGGGCCGATTGCGGAGACAGTGCGAAACCTTGTTCAGTGGAGGGGATATCAGCTCATCGATTGAAAAGAAAGAGAAGGTGGCTTTCACCTTCGAGTCATTTTCGGCGAATTCATAAGGGAAGCTGCAAGTTTTGTCGTTAAGCCACGCTATCATTGAGAGATAAAAAATAAATAGAGAGGGGAGGCAGGAAGGCTAAGTAAGCCTGGCTTGCTTGGCTACCCAACACTTTGGCTGGTTTGCTACAAAGGCTGCTTGATCGTAACATGACCGAAAGTTCGATGTGGTTGTTATACGTATATCGTTGCCCCACGACGCCCAAGCACTGCCGCCGTCCTAGCGAACTCGTTCTTTCTGGAAAGTTCGCGAGACCGGCGTTCTCGCGGGGAGCTCTCTCGTTGTGGGATATAAGGGCTGCACGTCATGCGAGGAGTTATCGAGGGGAGGGCCTCAGGGCGTCGGTCCATGGAAGCGACCATCGGACACCCATGGCCGGCTATGCAGAAACGCAGCCAGCGACTCGTGAAGGAAAAAAAAAGGCCCGGCTGCGCACATGCCGCTTGCATCGGGGGTTTCTTCACCGCCGCACGCCATCCCCTGGCTGCGAAGGCCACCCCTCCTCTTCTTCGACGTTGCGAGCAACTCGACCGCTGACCATCTGCCGGCGCACACGTCCGTCCAGTAAGGCCGCCGGTAATACGTACACTGCAGGCACCTCTCCGCCACTGGCTGCTTTTACGCCTTCCAACGCGCAAACCGCGGTTCCTTTCCCCTTCGGCCGCCCCGAATACAGCAGCCCCGGCGTTCACTTTCTTCTCTTTTTCACGTGCCTTGCCAGCTGGCATTGTGTACACGACAGACGATCAGCGACGGCCGGCTTCCCCAGATGGAAGCCAATAGAGCACGGCCGGAATGCGGGGCGCCTGCCTGCCGTCAAAGGTGCTGTACAACTTCCGAGGCAGCGAAAGTGGTCGCGCGGCAGGCCGATAGAGGTCGCCTCGGTGTGTTTTTGCAAGGCCTCGTCGCGTAGGGGCGTTGCCACTCCGGGCGTCGTTGGAGCACGCGTCCTGCTGCTGTACCACCGGCGACAGGTGTCGTTCCGTAATAAGAGCGAAATGACTCTGCTTTCGGGCTTCTGCGGTTACACTGTGGATTACAAGGGGAGCGTGGCATGTGACCGCCGCACTACGCATTTCGCGCGCTCAAGCGGAAATGCGCGTGATATAACGAGCGGCTTATTTATGATCTCCTTTCTGAAGGACAGCGGGTTCGAGCTTTCTTTCCTTCGGCTCTGTGTGGCAACCATCTCCAATAGAAAGTTAAAAACGTAGAACGGGGCAAGAAACACAAGCTCCCGAAATATACTCCTGTTACCTGCTTCGAACTGACAAGGATTCTAATGAGGCAGGAATTGAAGTATTATTTCTTGTTCTTATTCACATGTATGGAGTAGACTCAAAACGTATGCATATATGGTATGATGTTTAAGACAGCTCGTCTTTTTTCTATCTATCTATCTATCTATCTATCTATCTATCTATCTATCTATCTATCTATCTATCTATCTATCTATCTATCTATCTATCTATCTATCTATCTATCTATCTATCTATCTATCTATCTATCTATCTATCTATCTATCTATCTATTTCACAAACGTGCAAGGATATTTAACTGGCCGTCTCCTATACTTCAGCCTCCAATACGTATTCTCTCGTTTCTAGAACCCCCGCCAAACCGACGGGCATGCTGCCCTGTAAAACACTGTGTGCACCGTGAGCGAAGCTTACCAGTAATGTGCGGCTGCCAACGCGGATCCCCGCATGGCGCCTAATGTAGTGCCTTATCTGCAGCAGGTATACCACTACCTGTCGTCTCACCCGTTGGGACGACGGGATAATCGAATTGCGAGCCTATTTTCCCGGTGGTCTTCCGAACCCGGAAGCACGACAGCATTCGTGCTACGTAGGCTCGTTCTCGGTACAGTTTGCCATTAGCGCCCCGACGTGTTTTGCCGTTTGTTTGTTACACAAGCATCGCACACGGTCACTGATCCGGGCACATCTAACGATTTTCCTTCGTCATGTTTCGTTCGTGCTCTATTATTACGCGTGTTGTGTGTGCGACTTATTGGAGTTGCTCAGCTTCCTCGCAAGAAAGATAACCATCATTCAACACGTACTAAACTTAGCATAGGCCACTGGGTCAACTGGTTTTAGTTATAGCTATGTAATGCGATAATGTCGAGCTGGACTCGGGCGAGCAGAGTGACACTATCTACACGCCCATGTATTATTTACGAGCATCATCATATATAACTATAACCTGCTGCACGGGGACCTTTGGAAATGTGATAGAGTTCAATCCCGAGGCAGGCGCAAAAAGCCATCGTCAATTATGCTAGTCAAAGTCGCCTGTTTCGAGTGATGTGCCTCGGTGGTCGACCGTTTCATGAGAGAGCGACTGAATGGGGCATTTACGAAGGAGTAACTGTTCTAAGTGTGAATTGGAATAACAAAGACTGATAATTACGAGTTTAATACAGAGGCTGTCTACGAAACGTGTCTCCCTGACTCCTCTCCCACCCGATGCCCAAACGGGAACCGTCGCCTTTTAATAAGAAGCAAGGTTTCATTCATTCATTTATCCATTCATTAGCGCGTGAGATCTGAGAGAGAGTATATTGTATACGTCTAGCATGGTTGGGTAGATATTTATTCCTTAATCGCGGATTCTTGCGGCCACTAACCCGACCTCTGAGCGAACGGGAGTGTTGAGAACTTATTACTTAATGAGAATAAACAATCTACCCTGTTCATTTTCCCGTGTGGCTCTGATGCCGTTTCGGTATATGGTTTCGGTAGGGGCCGGGACAGCTGCTATTACCAGAATAAGAGCCTCCGAGATCAACGGTTGCTTCGTAACGCTTCCGCTGGGGGAATGGGGGATGCGCAGTATATAGTATCGTGATAGTGGCGGATTGTTTTTGCATGACTCATGACCTGCTCACGGTTATTGTCACGTACAGCATTCACGAGGCATAAGCACACATTTCTTTCTAACAAATGGAGTATTTATTCAAGGTATACAGAAGCTCAAATAAGGAATGTAAAACCTTATACGGTATGTAGAACATATATTAGTGTTCATAAACGTGGACAATTCATTATCTTCACGTGAATAATGAATCCCGGCTGACCTAACCATCAATGGCATGCGTCTTTCACGAACTGTCAGCATACCTTACACTATATATACCTGTTACTCAGTAAACCGCGTTGTACAAATACTTACCAGATAGATACAGAATTATATCACCATGATAAAAGACAAGTAATGGATCAGCCACCATGGTGGTTCAAATGTTTATCTGTCCTTTCCTACGCTTATATATTTTCGGCCTGCGTCATACGTCAACGCGTTCGATGCTTTGATGCGTTCGAATATACATATATATATATATATATATATATATATATATATATATATATATATATATATATATATATATATATATATATATATATATATATATATATATATATATATATATATATATATATATATATATATATATATATATATATATATATATATATATATATATATAGTCGTTTGAAACGAGCAACAAAGACACTTCCTCTATCGGTATGCACGACCGCACCCCTAAAAGCCACGTCTCGTATTCTAACAAACTTATAGACGACCACATGAAATGCGACCTCTGAGTGCTACGTGGAGTCGCAAGATCGTTTGTTCGCCGTAATCACTGAGCTGATTACGGGAACATTTCAGTTTAGAACCTCCTTTGAGAAGGCATCCACCGTATAGCGTATACATGACTGCCTGCGTGGACCTCTTCACGCAAGTATAGACTCGCAAGCGAATCATAAACGTTTACGCCGAATGCCAGCCACGCATTTCTCAGTTTATGTTCTATGGATCCTAATTTGCGTATTTGCGTATACGTAGCTATTCGTTGATTGTTTCGAATATCGCTTGACTACGCCACTTCAAGTTTGCGTGGCAAAGCATAATCGTTGGCGTCGTTTCAGGCTTCGCAGGGCTTAATAACTTGTACGCAGTTAATTCCCGTGCTTATGCATATCTCATGATTTACCCGCATTTCTCTTAAACATGTGAGCGACTTATTACTATAGAGCTTGTACAAAAAAAAAACAAGAACAGCAACGTACACTATTGGCTATTTTCCAGTAGTGGTCGCGCTCCTTCAAGGTAGATGACCTTCGTCATTAGCGTGAGTGCCCATGTCAGGAAAGTTCTCTCGGGCACCTTTATTGACACTTCCCTTCCTCGCAACATCTCTCTCTCTCTTTCTAGCTGCATGCGCCTATCTCCAATTTGCATCAAACACTGTTGAGTTCTGTGTCAGCCTCCCAGGGGTCACTCGCTGTGTAAACCTCCGGTCACTCAGGTTCAGAGGACGCTCCCACTTAACAGCGTATGCTAGTAAACGAAGTTCGTATTGACACCGGTGCTGGTTTGTGTTTATGTTTGTCGTGCGGCGCGGCAAATGAAGGGGTCTCGCGAGGCAGCCGAACTGCTCTCCACGAAACAAGTTCTTCTAGCCCTTTTTGCCCTGTTCGTGGTTTTTGCCCTTCATGGCATGCCATTTGCATGCCATGAAGACCGCGGCACTTAAGTTTTCATTCTTGGGCTTATTTGCGCAATTTTCCTTGGAGAATTCCCAGCGACCGTGAATTAAGGGTGAGTGGGAACCAGTATATAGTAGCACGTGCTGAATACTAGATGCATCCCTCGTGTGCCCGATCTTCGTTTCTGTGATTTCTTCAGTTTGGATTTGACTGCGAGATGAACCACTGATACGTTTACAGCCCTCGAAGAGTTCGTATTTGCACACAAACACCGTTTATTGGAGTTTTAAACTGCAGCAGCTCGGGCAGCCATTACAATCCTTCGTATGACAGATACCTAGGCTCGCAATTAGTATTCATAAAAGTGCTTCTCGTGGGAAAACAAGAACGCGGAAGTAGGAGTTAGCACAGCGGAAAAAAAAATTTAACTGTATAACCTGAGCGCTTGGAGAAATCAAATGATTGATGATAATCGTTGACTAAATATTTCTTCAGCCAATACAGCCCTTTTACCTTCAGTCAATCACTTCGGTAATATTTTGTCGCTCCGCAGTCAAATATAGAAAGTTCGAAGCGCATTTACAATAAGTAGTTATATCGCTAATCAGAAAACATATTCGATTTTCGTACGTTCGCAAAAACAAAACAAAAAATCACTTTTCGGGCGTCCAAGTTTGCACCGCCAGACGTTGTAGACACGCGAGTCCGTTCATATCCACTGTAGTTCATGACTTGCAAACAAAGAGGTACCTACATCTCGTGTTCAGGGTGACTGATGAAGATAAAAAATAAAGCTTGTATCACACATCTCGTAACTCTTCAATGGGAGCCTCGCATGATGAATCTGACCATCGCAGGTTGGGTTTTGCACGCAAAAAAAAAAGGAAGTGGTAGCAGTCACTTTGTCGTGATATATATATGCTGTGGGCCTGTGCGCCTACATTTAGGTGAATGCTCCGGAAATTTCATTCCCAGGGTGGATGAAATTTCCGGAGCTCTCTACCGTGGCATCATATTATCTTGGTTCTGGCGCGTAAAATTCCATATATTATTATTATGCGGGGTGTAGACAAAACTAAGAATAAAGAAGCGAAAATGCCCCCCCCCCCCCGAAATAAAACGTGACATGTAGTTAGTCGACAGAAACTTACCAAGATGCGGTTAAAATATAAATCAGTTTGCAAGATGATTTCCAAGTTCCCCGTCTGGGCCTCGCGTATCTGCAATACATACTTGCCAAGTTGGTCGGTTTTCTGCCAGTGGAAACGTACTATAATACGCCATCACAAACGTATCTTTTAGTCATTTCCATCTTCTATAGCCCTTCCTTTCATTCTTCTTATAGTCGCCGGCTCAATTCGGCCTATAGTTCTAGAAGCCACTCAGGGCATCGAAATATACCCAAAGAAGGAAAGAACGTCTACGAAACGAATCGTTGCAGAATGTGGCTCAATAATACGCGGCGCTTGTCATATTGGCCATTTATTACGGTGATCACGAAGTGATTCGTCCACGGCTACGTGTCCATCGTAGTTCGTTGCCTTTCCGCTAACGTATCGGCCCTGGAGCACAGGGAAGGGGGCGTGCACGGCCCAGGGTGTGGTTGAAGCCACGTGCTGCGAGAACGTGACTTTGTGCCAGATCCATCTTCGATTTTTCTTTTTTTTTTTGACGTGGAGTATTCATTCATTACGTGAAACACCCGTGCGCCCATATCGGACGCCCAGTCGCCCGTATAACGTGCGCCCAGTTTGCGTCCTTCGTCTGGCCTTCTATTGCCCCATTCTTCACGTCGTGATGAAATCCAAAAGAGTGATAAGGTTGCGCTCAGAATATATGTGAACGTTTGGAGAGGGAAAAGTCGTTTAAAAGACTGACGAAATGAAGAACAAAAGAGCATAAAAAAGAAAGCAGGTACACTGAACTACTTTTACGAACACGTGTCACCTTTCCGTGTGTCAAGTTCACGAGGACACGTGCATTGTCATCTTCGGCGCACATAAGTGCCTCTTACAAGGAAGCGTATAGTAAGGTCGGAGTGAACGAATATGAGTATGTGGATATTGTGTACATCTCGTGAAAATGGCCGCTTCATCCAGTTCGCCCTGTGTGTGGTTTGACAACCTTATTTACACATCTTCAATTTTCGGTTTCTTAGGTGACACCTTATCTTTATTATTTCTCGGTTGGATACTGGGTCCATTATCAATATGTCACTCTATTCGCAAACACATTATATCTGCGGCGTGCTTTTAGAAAAGTGCGATGTGATTCCAAAGATAGTTTCAGTCATATTTAGTTCATAAAGACTCCTGCTTGGGCGAAAACAATGACCTGCATTATCTGCAAATAAATGAAAAGGTAAAGAAATAAATAGTATATTTGAAACGGTAGGTCTAAGAAATAGATTCAAAATAATAGAATAAATAAATAGAATAGTAGGATAATCATGCGACTATGCGTTTTTATTTATAAAAACGCATTGTATTAAATAAAAGTTTATCCAATCCAATGCGTTTTTATTGTGAAATTACTTTCCTGCTGAAGAGTCATTCGTCGAAGGTGATTTGCGAATATGTATCTTGATTTTACGGTTGCCGGCAGAGAATTGGCACATAAAAGTTTCTAGGCATCTCTTTTTTTTTTCTTTATGAATTTACCGTAATTTTCTTTTATGCTCGGCAGTGAAAGCGCGAGTCCATTCGCCATCGAAAACGAGGGTACAGCATGCTGTAGTAAAATTTGGATGCTGGCCTTATTGATATCACACATAACACATTAAAAGAACGAACGTGCGGCCCCATCTGTCGCTTTCGTGCTGAGGCACTGCACCTTTAACTTAAGTCCCAAGTACCAGTGAATTAAGCTCACCACTTTTAGCTTGCAGATAAGTTAAATAGGAGAGCAGATGCAGCGTGAACGAGATCGCTTAGTAGAGGAATCAAGGCGCCGTCTTTTGTCTGAAATTAAATTCGGCAGCAGCAGGCCTTCTTAAGAATAGGCGTAGATAAGAAGTGTATAGATAAGATTGTCTGTAGGCTGCACGTGAGAAGATGCCCGCTGCTTTTGTGACAAAATAGGGTGAGAATGTTGACATTGTTACAGCAAGTCGTGTCTTTAACAAAACGATAAACATTCAGTCACTGACAGACCTCTTTGTCGATTATTCAGAACTTCAGCTAGGGGTGCTACTCCCTGGACACTGTCTAATTCCGCAATAATTTCAAATTTTGTAATGGCGGCATTTTAAGGCAATCAGAGAAGTCATAGCAGCTCACTTGACCAATTAGAATCAATCAATGGCGGAATCTGATAACATGGCGGAATTCGACAATGTCCAGAATAGCACCCTAGGGGGTTGTTATAAGTTGCTTATGCGAACGTTTCGCTTACGCTTGCTTGAAAAACGGGTGGCGCAGTCCCGAACAAAAAGAACGCGATATGTTTTGCTGTGTGCTCGTCGCTATGTTATTAGCCGCACAAGTATCAACACTTTCAGGAATTTTCCTGGCATTAGAAAGCTACTAAATACTCTAAAAACACCAGGATAGCCGCACGAGAGATATCATTCAATGTTTTCGCTGGTGTAATAGCACATTCCTTTTGTGCACTTAGGGAAAGTTTTTGTACTATCAATACGCCATGTCTATATACAGGGTAACTGACTGGATTCTCAGAGAAGGGAAGCGGGTTAGGGGGAGACAGAAGATTAGGTGGGCAGATGAGATTAAGAAGTTTGCGGGTATAAATTGGCAGCAGCAAGCACAGGACCGGGTTAACTGGCGGAACATGGGAGAGGCCTTTGTCCTGCAGTGGACGTAGTCAGGCTGATGATGATGATGATGATGATGATGATGATGATGATGATGATGATATACTAGAGTCGCCAAAGTAAAGCAGTTTATTATAACCAACTGTATACATCGGGGAAGATGGCGTTCTTGCTTAGTCTGTAATTTCGTCTTTAGCGTTTAGCTTCTGAAACGCGGAACGCAAAGAATGCGACGCACCGAATTGTGCGCTAACTTACCACTGAAGTTTTACTGAATTCCAAGTGAGTGGCACAGGCGCGTGGTTACCGTTGTAAATATTTGGCCGAAAATTTTAAATTATGCTGGAGCTTAGCGCTTCAATATGTAAGCATTCTTTCCATTCATTGTTTTAGAACTTTTTATGCTAAAAATAAAAAGACTGGGTGTGCACAACGGATGGAAAAGACAATACAAGACACCTCAAGACCACAAGAGCCGACTGACATAAAAACCTACCAACTATATATATATATATATATATATATATATATATATATATATATATATATATATATATATATATATATATATATATATATATATATATATATATATATATATAGAGAGAGAGAGAGAGAGAGAGACAGTGAGAGAGAGAGAGAGAGAGAGAGAGAGAGAGTATTTAGTACCATGGACCCTCTTCCGCGTTCTCCTGCTTATCTAAGCAATCCTGTTTCTTTAGACTCTTTACTTTTTACCGCGAATACCTATCAACAATCCCAACTCTCTCTTATTCTGAATGAAAATTACTGATCGCCAACCATCCCGAACATGTTCTTGTAGTGTCCTCCTTCGTATCTGAAGCGTGGCTTATTGTCGAATCGATCGGAACAGCGGCAGGGGCCGTGGTCCATATATAGGCTGACACAAAGAAAAGCTGCGAACGAGTATGAGGAGTGCGTGGCTCGATTTGGGCGTATAAGAATTCCGAAGGAATGTTGGCGGGATTATGCAGTCGTCGCGAAGCATCTGCGCCAGCGAGGTGAAGTTGTCGTGTATATGACTTGGTGATATACTACGATCGAACTGGCGGCGCTTCTCTTTCGTTCGCGAAGAAGACGAAAGGGATCCGTGGTGTGACGGTTTATCGCCACACGCGAATCGAAAAGTAATTCGGCGACCTTGCGTGCGAAAAGCTAGATGATAAGGAGGTATACGCTGTACTAGGGAACTACGGATTGGTTTCGACCGCCCCCCACCCCTCCCTTGGGGGGGGGGGGGGGGGGACTCTAAAATGCGCACGAAATTCTGGGTACACATGCATTCTTACAATTCGCTGCCATTTTTTATCTCTCTGTCCTCTTTCCGATCCCTATTTCTCCAGCCCTGTATAAGGTGGCAGACTGATTACTATGGTACCTACCTGCCTTTCTTTTTTCATCTATTTCTCTCTCTCTCTCTCTCGAAGCTGTGGTAACGTGACCACCATGTCTGAAAATCAAACCCGTGTCTTCGTTCTTATAGCAGCGCTACGTCATAGCCGATAAGGTGCAACGGTGGGAAAGTTCAGTGAGAGATAATATCACTCTTCCGATCGACAAAGAAAAAAAAAAGAAAAAGACCTCGAAATAGAGGGATGAGGTAGAGGAGTGAGGGCGAGGGAGCAAAAATTAGTCCATGCGTGTGTGTGGAGTGTATATTCATGATCTAGGCTGGTGTGATGCCGTCATCATAGGCTCTGGAGGACATCGTCCAGAGATCGAATTTTTCGAAATGTTAGAGCGGTGGAAAGAGAAATTGTTTCTGCGTAGACTATAACCGCATTACTTGCTGTCAAACTTACAAATGCTCCGTTACAGAGACCTCAATATAGCTCGCAGTGGCAGGACTGAACAGTAGAGCACCGACGGCAATAACGACCGTTTGAATTCCGTTTCACATATGGCTCACTTGGACTAATTTATTTACTCACCGACCAGACCATGGATCCTCTCTTTTCTATAGCAATCAACGCATTAGACCTACACACATACGAACACCCCCCTGTACACGATAAATTGACTCAAGTAAATCACAAAGCACCCGTAGCCTTACAAGAGTGAACTCGTTGTGATAAGACGTTACAACTTCCATTAGTGATGAAGAGCCGGAACCAGAAAGTTTTTCACGCGTACATCAGTTGCTTGATAGGTAAGCGCCTATTTGAACGTTCCCTGATTCGCCTGCACACCATCTCTCGCTTGCAGTTTACTTGCTTTAAGTGAAAGCATGAACAAAGATTTCCTTACTGAGCACGCTTGCTTACTGACATTATTGTAATTTTTTTTTTGCTTCACTTATGGAGCTTTGGTGCACTCAGGCATCCACTCGAGCTCAGAGCAACAGAGAGTTTTTTTTTTTTTTTTTAGAAAGAAACACGTCTTCACTGCACCAGCAAAATACGTTTGAGTGCACTGTAACAGAAAAAAGTACAAATAAACATAATAAAAAAGCACTGCTGACACGCTTCGTTCGGAGTATATAAGTAGCGAGCAATCTTAAAACATTCCAATCTTGTCGGCTACTATTCCGAGACTTTCCTCCCTGCTCCGCCCTCTTTGCCGCTCTTTGGGTTTCGTCATGCTTCACCACTTTTGTTAGCTCCATTTGGTAGGCTTGCGTTCTTCCGCGCTCACTTGAAAGCTTTCACTCCGGTCGCTTCGTTTCGGGGCCGTCGGAGCAGCTGCACAAAATGATAGCCTTCTTATAATTTAGAAGCGGCAGAGGCCCCAGTAATACGTATACCTGCACTCTCTGCTTCTCTCTTCAACTCTTCGTTCTCAGTTTACGTCTGGTCACACAGTATAACCGTACCGGGCTGTACATTTTTACCGCTGTATATGCCGTGCAGTATACCGAAGCGCAATGTGGGTCGTGTCGTTTTATGGCGTGTACGTGCGACGTGCTTCCAAGTACGGAACGTTCGAAGCGTGCCCGCTGTCCCCACGGCGACCAATTTCTCGGAGTGCCAGCATTTCGGCGTGTTCCGCTATTCGACAGTCCAGTGCGTATACGCCTTCCGGTCGAATAATCATAATATCAACTTCTGGAGTTTTGTGTCACAATACCGCAATACGATTATGACGGATGCTTTAACGGGAGGGCCCCTGAAATTTCAACGTGCACTTAAGCCTATAAGTACACGAGGCTCAAGCATTTCGTCCCCATCGAAATGCAACTGCAGGGATTCGATTTCGCGCTTTTCGAGTCTGTAGTCAAGTAGCCAAGCCCCTAGCGGGTACAGCCCTTCAGCTTGTAGGGTCGCGCCAAACGCTTACTATAGCGAAGGACTCTGCTATAGCGAAGGGCGGCAGACATCTTCCCTTTCACTCCTAGGAAGGAAAATAGAGGGAAAAGAAAGGCAAGGAGGTTAACCAGCCTATAGGCAGCCGGTTTGCTACCCTTCCACTCCTAAGTGTGCACCATGCATGGGGCCTCCAATGACGAGATCACTATACTGATGTCTCACACGCTGATATAAATGAAACAGTTCAGGCTATTTTTGTTCTCATCCATCCAGCTGTGCCTGCAGTTGAGTTTTATCATTTCCGACGCCGTCAACTCGGGTGCCTCGCAATCGTTCCGTTAAGTGGGAATTTCGTCGACTGGGAGCTGTGACGCGAGAAGGGCCAATTTTTTTTTTTTTTTTTTTTTGTGCTGCGTGCTTGCGTCTGACAGATCGATCGCCTCGAATCCACCGTGACATTGGACGTGCACCACTTAGGTTTCACTCAGTTTTTACTTCTTGATCTGCTTTAGATGTTCTTTGCAGCTGGTTGGGGGTGATAAATTGCTTGCTTTTCCTGGCCTTCCTCCTCGCCTCTTTTATCTCCTGCCACTTGAAGTCACACTCTTCAGGGATAATTGTGCTGTGTAGTTCCTAGGAGACTGCGACAATTGGTACCTTAATCAAGTTCGTGTTTTATGGTGCTCGAGTATTATCCTTTTCATTTTGTTATACTCTCGTCGTATTATTAACAGATTAGCAGATACAATTTCTGCAAGCCGCATGTGCAACCTTTATTTTGACGCATTCGAATGGCAAGGTCTTCGTTGATGCAGCTAAAGGTTAGAACTATATTCGACCTCTAGTGAGCAGCTTTAGAACAGCATGTAAAAAAAAATAAATGAATTATTGAAGGTCTTCTCGAAAATGGCCCTACTAATATTATCAAGCATACACACACTCACGGCAATAAAACGGCCCTCGGCGACGCCTTGATTTCATGCACACTGGCTGTGTGATCTTTTGTAATGCGAAATTGAAGAGGCATTAGCGTTCCTCCTTTTATTTTTCGTGATATTTTTTTTTTGAGTATGATATAGGGGGATCATCATCTGCAGCAGCCTGACTATGCCCACTGCAGGGCAAATGTATCTATCACGTTCCGCCAGTCAAACTGGCTTCGTGTCTTCTGCTGGCACGTTATACCTGCAAACTTCTTAATCTCATCTCGCCGTTTAATTTTGTGTCTCCTTCTGCGCACGAAATCAGTAAAAAAAAACATAACATTTGACCGGCACCACACAAAGCCATCGCATTGTCGCAATATAAGTGCAGCCCTAATTGTGCATAAAACTGTCGCTGAAAGGGTAGGTTTCTTCTATGATGAACTCAAAGAATAATTCGAAAGTGTCTAGGTGTTACGTAACTTGCAGCTATTCCGCCTTTAGTGTGATCACACTTATCCAGTATTTTGGGTTGACCACCACAAGAAGACACCGGAGCGGAAGTTTTCTCATGCCCTTGTTCAGTTTTATCTCGTACAAGCATTCGTTGTCCAGCCATAGCTTTGTTTTATTACCTTTCAGTAGCTTCAACGATAGAAGACTTTCAATTGCAAACCGATAACTTGCTTAACAAAAGATTTTATTTAAAAACCGTTACTTCTTAAGTATGTGCGCGAAAAAAAAAATGTTTTGGAGCTCTTTTGTATGCTCTGAAAAACGCTGCGCTTTCATCTCCAGTAAAAGCAGTATATGCATGATTAGCGCTAGGTGGGGCATTAAATCTTTATTTTGTTTGC
This sequence comes from Rhipicephalus microplus, assembly GCF_013339725.1. Taxonomy (NCBI): domain Eukaryota; kingdom Metazoa; phylum Arthropoda; class Arachnida; order Ixodida; family Ixodidae; genus Rhipicephalus; species Rhipicephalus microplus. Next base: position 208,499,744 of record NC_051165.1, read on the forward strand.
TTCTCTAACCTTACTGAGTATTTCTATGTTCCTAGGATCGCAATGTAGAGAGATCTACCACGGACGCTTCCGTTCAGCCAACATTTCCTATAAGTAAGAAAGCGAGCACAATCACAGGCGATTATAAATCTGTATAGGATTCTTTTGATGTCGATGCATCCATGGTGGCGCGTTTCAAAATATCGTAAGTCCACCAGACTTCTAGCAACGGCAATAACAGCATGAAAAAAAAAAGACACACAAATACGCTTGATGAAAAGGACCAAGTTTAGAAAAAAAAATTATCTCTACAGATGTCTCATAACCACAACTGCACTCGCTGGCCAATACTTTTCCCCTGGAAGAACTAACTTTGGGTTGCTCTTCTCGTCAAATCGCCTCTTATGCGCCGCTCCGCCGCAGTTGCCCGTTATGCGGCAATTACCATTTCACGCCTACGACGAAGCTTCTGGTATGCGCCCATCGCGCGGTGCTCGAGTTATGTTAGCGTGCACACTCGCTTTCTCGGGGTTGCTGCGAGGTGTGGCTGGCGCAGTGATCGCTCGCAAGTCCGGTTCCCCAAGGCCAAAAGGGCCCGGTGCCGCATTGGCGGAGGCGCTCGCGTTTGTCCACTGTGCGTCCCGCGTAGGCATCGCGAAGCGCTGCACGGCCCTCTTCGGCGTGGGCCAGTTCCGAGTCGGGCGGCGAACGCATGAAAACAGAAAACAAGGCTTTGGAAAGCGCTGCTTTCAGGCCGCGGCAATCCCGGACAAGGCTTTGGAAAGCGCTGCTTCCAGGGCGCGGCAATCCCGGACGCACCGCCACTCCTAATTGAAAAGCGTCCTCCTAGGTGGCGGCGGCGGCAGTTGTACGCCTGCTCCCACGTCGCGTGTGCAGCACGGCATCTCGACCGTACACAACATCGACGGCGCGGTAATGGGGCCGACCCAGAGAGAGAGAGAGAGCGAGCGGGGTCGACATGCCGCAGCCCCCGCGACGCTGGTTTGCCGAGCACACTGCTTTTGCTCCCGAAAGGCTACTACGCCAGTCCATTCCTCAAAATCGGCGTGTTGCTTCGTTCTCTTGTTTGCTCTTCTGAGGCTGTGTGTCTTCTCCGCTCGCTTCGCGTGTCGGCCTAACTCCCCCGTCGCGTTCGGGCTCCGTTCGAGTTTAGTTGCATTGCCGATGGGACTGCTGTGTGCGGTCTTGCACAGCGAGTTTGGACGCTGGGAGTGCACTTCCTTCATTAAGTGCCCCAAAAGCACTGGCCGAAAGCTTGTAGTCCACGTTGTTCGTTCCGTCGGTGACTGTATTTGTACAGATTGCTAGCAAAACTTATCCTTTTCATGTAAATTCTGTCGCAGATGGGACTTACGTACGAATGACGGATGAACATGGAAGTTCGGAGCGCGGAAGGCTGTTGCAATGTTCAAAGAACGTATTATGTATCAAACAAGAAACGTATGTGATCCCAACTGGCAAGTTTCAGTCCCTGAAAGCGTACCTCTTTGTTTGGCAATAACTCGGTCTTCCTGAGGCATCAGAAAGTAAATCCCGGGTTGGTGAGTAGATGGACGAAACTTTCGACTGCGAAAATGTCGAACAAAGTGGTATAACATAATATGATGTTGCGCTGTTGCTATAACAGTGCATAGAAGACTCGTTCTGTTGCAGCGGAAAATACCAAGGAACGCTGTCGTACTATCTTCTGCACTCTCTGGTGGTCACTTGACAAGCCGTCCACTCACTCACTCACTCGATCAATCGATCGACCAATCAATCGATCGATCTATTGATTGACTGTCCGATCAATCAATCAATTATTCAATAAATCAATCAGTTTATCAATTCTTGAACTATCAGTCGATCGCTATTGCTATTAGTTTTTCCCAGGAAGGTTTCTCGCCATAGTACTGCGGAAATTCCACTAAAAACTTCTGCTCCGACGCAAATAGAAAGTGCGCTGTGCCGCGTGACAGCAAAGTGTTGCGAAGAAGCTCCGCTTATCGACGTTCGTTACGCAGTCGGAATTGCATTCCCTCGTGGGATACCGCACAGCCGGTTCCATCGAACGCCTCTGCGTTCTCGGATGCGAACTAAAGCAAGGAAAAAAAAAGAAGGCGCGAGATAGGCTCCATGCATTTCGCCTCGTCAATCGAAAGTGACGCGATTGCATGCACGCGACGTGGCGCAGTTTGCGGTTAGTTTACTTGTGTTCTGTACTACGCGCGCCCCGTAAGTGCATTAATTCAATTAACGATCTCCGCCTAGCTGGGTTTCTTTGTCATCGAAATAAATGCTGCCACTTCGTTACCTTTTTTTGTTTCAAGGCAAATGATTAAAGGAATAAAGGAAAGGAAGGATTAAAGGACTGCTCTTTGCGTTACCAATATAGTTACGTGCGGTGTTTTTTTTTTCAACCTCATCACGATGAGCGCACAAAAAAGCACAAAAAGCACAAGAAACTGCACGAAAGGAGCACTGTCTAACAACTGAAAGTTTAATGGAAAAAAATGTGTCATATATATATATATATATATATATATATATATATATATATATATATATATATATATATATATATATATATATATATATATATATATATATATATATATATATATATATATATATACAATCATGAAGGCATAAACAATCTTGACAACCCCCACCAAGCACGTAATCACGTATGCTGCAGATGCGAAATCTCTACTTCTTGAGAGCGATTGAAGGTTGGCTCAGGCACCTCTCTCTAGCTTTTATGATTTCATACGCTTCGGCACTTTCACTCGTGCGCTGTTCTCTATGCCTGATATGTGCCTCATGTCTCTATGCCTCATCTGTGCCTCATCTATCTTTGTTAGGCGTTGAATGACAACTTCGGACAATCTTTTAAGCTACCCTTTCCTACTATTTCTTTGGCTTGCCAGTTTGGCACCCTGCTCTTTGGAAGGGCGTCACCTCTTTATTGGAGTAAAGGCCGCGCACTCCAGTAAAGTAGAGAGGAATATTAATGAATTAAGTGAATATGGCCTGGGCGCTATAAATTCAGCCAAATACTGCAAGCAGGGGGAAGTGCTATTCAGCAATGCAGGCCGACCGTGTCTCCCCATTTCATTCAAGTCTTCTTAATTAAATCTTATTTCATCGTGGATAAACTTCAGTAAAAAATGAATACACATGCGTGTACGACATGTAGTGAGATGAAGCTGCAAAAACTACTGCATACATCCCGATAATTATAGATAAAGTTAACGCCAATGACTCCAAGTGTACTTGAAGTGTGGTGGTATGTTCTGGCCTAGATTTTGTTATTTTTTTCTTATTAAAATTCATGCTTTGAATCAGCGCCTAGAGTGAATAATATACCGCGCTATTAGAAAAAGCGTGTAAGATGCAAAAGGGGGGTAGTTTCAAAGCGTTGGCACATTCATGGCCACGACAACCTTTCAGCATCGCAATAAAAGAAAATACATATTGTTTACAAGAAAGAGACGATGAGAAAACAAGAAAAGAGTGATATTTGTATATGCTAGCCACGCTGTAAGTGGTGATAGCAAAGCCGTAAGGTCATCCTATATCAACGCTCTGACCTGCTGCTCAGCATTTGGGAAAGAGTAAAAGAAGAGGAAGAGCGAAGGTACTGATTATGAGGATGTTCTGACGCGCCCGGTGAAGAAAAAAAAAACGCATGATAGCAACTTCTTCAGGAGACTGTGAATAGTCTTTGTAGAAACGCAGAATAGCAAAATGAGTGCAAAAAGATATACCGTGAGAGAAAGGTTGACAGTAAGTGCGAGACTTGCGGGGTATGTAGAAGCGCGAAAACGCGAGCTGTGCATTCTACACCCGTGGTATTTGCGCACATCGCAACTGCACGTGCTATGTCGAGGTCAACTAACTCGTACACAGAGCTATATTGAAAGTGCCGCTAACACTTGCACCTCTGACGCGGACGTAAGCCTAAACCCGTACCCCCTAAGTCCAATTATTCGCGGCTGGCCTTCTTTGCGAAGCATATACACTGGACGTGCGAAATGTGCCGGCTGTGGGATCCAGGGTGAGACCAGAGCGTATGAAGCCTGTATACGGTGAAAACCACTCAGTATATACTGTGGAAACTAGGCCTCATATTTAGTAATCAAGGGCACAACTTCGAATGCGGCGGCTCTGGCTATTGTTCGAAAATTTATGTACTATACAGCAGTGCATCGTCAACGGAAGTGGACACGGAACGCCGGCGTTCATCTGTTTTCGTTCCTGTGGCTACGTGAAGAACCTTTAGAGCTGCCTGTAATCTGGTCAACACTTTAGTCTCGAAGTAGAACAGAGCGCTGGCGCACGGAACAAATAATGTACGTAGTACGCAGACATGCAACGGCGTCATTATACGTCCGTAAATGTGTGGTGTCTCTGTGTGCCGTTTTCACTGGAGAGATGAAGCAATCAGCATGAATGCGTATACTTCCGAACTTCGGTCTCGTTATTTATGAACTGCCGCTCTCGTGACGGTCTGAAAGTGTTATTCGAGCATATTCGCCGTATCCTGTACATCGTTGCACTGTAGAGTATATCGTACACAGCTTCTCGCGCTTCCACAGCTCTGTAGTGAAATATCTGTCGTAAAGCGGATTATACTCGCGACAATGTCCGCTCGCACGGGGGTTTTAAAAGTAGTCGAGACAAAATGGTTTGTGCTTTGTGATCTCGCTGGCGTGGGCGGAAGGGGATTTGACGGTGGGAGTGCGACAACCAAGCGAACGTCGAACTTTGCGGGGTTTTGCAAGCTGCTTTGTCGGCCCGAACTTCTCTAATTGACCCACGCCGGCCTACAGCTTTAGAAGAGAGTGTGCTCGGCTTAGAATGGGAAGTGCACAGAGGGCTACTTTACCCGAGAGTACTATACCCAATTAATGCACCAGGAGTCAGCTCCAATTAAGAACCAGTATAAGAAGAAAGAAAGAAAAGTTCAAGCCACTCCCACGTCATGAAAATCATTGGACCAGAGCACGAGTGCATGCGATTGGCTAGCGAGATCACAACCAACATCATCATCTTCATAATCATTATTATTTCGAGTGGCATCACTGCAGCATTTTGTTTTATTTATTTCTTTATTCACTCCTCCCTCTGATCCGCAACCTGCGTGACTACTACTACTACTACCACCACCACCACCACCACCACCACCACCACTACTGCTACTACTACTACTACTACTACTACTACTACTACTACTACTACTGCTGCTGCTGCTGCTGCTAAAACCACCATCAACACCACCATCACCGCCACTACTACTAATAATAATCATTATTATTTCGAGTGGCATCACCAGCATTTTGTTTAATTATTTCTTTATTTACTCCTCCCTCTGATCCGTAACCTGCGTGACTACTACTACTACGACTACTACTACTACTACAACTACCACCACTACTACTACTACTCCTGCTAAAACCACCATGAACACCACCATCACCGTCACTACTACTACTACTACTACTACTACTACTACTACTACTACTACTGCAACTACCACCACTACTTAAACTACCATCAACACCACCATCACTGCCAACACCACTACTACTACTACTACTACTACAACAACTACTACTACTACTACTACTACTACTACAACTACAACTACTACTACTACTACTACTACCACTACTACTACTACTACTACTACTACTACTACTGCTACTGCTACTACTACTACTACTACTACTACTACTACTACTACTACTACTACTACTACTACTACTACCCGACAATGATGGTGCCGAATAGACTTCGACAACTTCGATTGATATGTGGGGTTTAACGTCCCAAAACCACTAAGACTTCGACAACTTCGATCTAACCGAAAGAAAAAGAAAGAAATAAGGCAGATGGCCGTCTCGGCTGGCATGCGCCCTGGCATTCCACGAGATCAGGCGTGGTCCCCCCCCCCCCCCCTCCCGCATGGGGTGCACGTGCTGTCGGTGCACGCCACGGGAAGAAGGCGCAGCTGCGGCTCCATTTACACGAGACAGGCTCGGACGCGCACGCTGATGGCGTGCGGCTTGGCGCGGAGCGGACGTCCGTTCGTACGGACACACGCCGCCGTTGCGGAATCTTCTCTCCCCTCTTTCTTCCGGCTTCCGAACGGAACTGGATTCATGCACCGTTGCCGTCCACCGCCGGTCTCCAGGCTGGCACGCAATGTGCTCGGCCAGCTTTCTCTTTTTTTTTTTTTCAACTCGCACGCACTCCCGTGTCCAAATAGAAGCTCGGGAAGCAACACCTGTTTATTACTGCTTCTGTTCGGTTCTTCTCACGGTTGCCTTTTTACCTTTTCTGAGCTTCCGAAGTGTTACTTTTGTACTCGCTTTATGTCACCTCGTACAGTGACTTCTCATTTTCATTGTTGTTGTTGTTGCTGTTGTTGTTGTTGCTGTTGTTGTTGTTGTTGTTGTTGTTGCTGGCCTGTGTTCTACCAGACCCCTTATCAAACGACTCAGCTATCAGTTTGGTTTTAAATCGACGAAACGAAACTGAGACATATTTTAATTTTGCGTTCACGCACCCCCCTCGTTGAAAATTCCCGGAGCCCTCCACTACGGCGTCTCTCGTAATCATATGGTGGTTTTGGGGCGTTAAACCCCACATATAAATCAAAACCCACCTCGGTGTTCAGTGTTGTATGCAGGATCTTGTCTATCTATCTATCTATCTATCTATCTATCTATCTATCTATCTATCTATCTATCTATCTATCTATCTATCTATCTATCTATCTATCTATCTATCTATCTATCTATCTATCTATCTATCTATCTATCTATCTATCTATCTATCTCATTGTGCAATGCTCCCTCCTAGCTTGAACTGGTATAGCGCATTACGGGGAAGAAGAAACAGCCGAGCAGACCGACACAAGAGGACAGAGCGCTATGTCCTCTTGTGTCGGTCTGCTCGGCTGTTTCTTCTTCCCCGTAATGCGCGTTACCAGTTCAAGTACGACGAACCAACTCGCCCAATCTTCAACACTCGTGGCCCTCCTAGCTGTTTTCTTTCGCCATGTCGGGAATAAGACCTTCATCCTCGTGCTTAGGAGCTCCACATTTCGGTTGCAAGAGGCGACAAGGACCGGGTCATGCGTTCATATCAAAGCAACAATGAAACGTGACTACGTGAAATGTCGAGCCACTTCGACAAAATATCAGATAAAGATATCGAAAACGGCCGATCACACCGACAAGCCTGCGATCGAGAGCGCATCAATTATCGGGAAAACGGCACGCACAAATTCGCACGCAACCCGTGCACCCTTACGTTAAAGAACCCCAGGTGGTCTAAATTTCCGGAGCCCACCACTACGGCGTCTCTCATAATCATATGGTGGTTTCGGGACGTTAAACCCCACATATCAATCAACCGGTGCACCCTTCGAGATCCGCATTTCCGTACGCTCGCGGGAGCCAGGTTCTCTCGCGCGCGACTCCGCCACCGGCGTCTGGGTGTAGCTTGAAAAGTGAAAATTTGCGTCGAAACCGAGCATACACGGGCAACCGTATGATGACGCGACGGGGCAAGTATTTCGCCGGCGGGTCGCGTTGGCGGGGGTGTCGTCGCGCCGCGTGTATACATTAGCGAGATGGCGGAGAGGAGGGCACACGCTTTTATCCTCCTGCCGCTCTGCTGGGCAAACTCTCTCTCTCTCCACGTACACCCGGACTCGTGTGCTCGTCGATTGCGACGGGAAATCCGGCCGTTCCGCAACGGTTGGCAACTATGCGCCTGCGCCGCTCTTTCCTGCGCCAAGTCCGTGCGGTTTCGGGAAAACAGTGCAGCGTTGCTTGTTCTACGCCGCAACCTGCGCAGCATCGCGTGAGCGTTAGAACCTCAACCTGAAATGCAGGACACCAGACGCTATTTCTTCTTCTTCTTCTTCAAAAAAAAAAAAGAGGGCGGGGGACTTCTTATTGGCAGGTGTCACGGTTATTGCCGCGTTTGCAATGATAACAGAAAATAACTGAATCTCACGAATAGTTTTTGCAAAGTAACAGGTATAAAGCAGAGAATGATCAGAAACATCGGAGAGTGCTCACTTGGTTAATTTTGACTGGTGGGGGGGGGGGGGGGGGGTGCAGAGAGAGGAATTGGAGATGGCAGGAGAATAACAGGAAATGCAGCATCGAGTTTGTCAAACGCTATCTTGAATTCGGATTGGGGAACTTTTGTAGAAAAGAGGAGAAGGAGAGAGAGAAAGAAACGGAAAGGACGCTTCGATTGAAGGAATTCAACAAGGCAGCAGTGGTGGGTGGAAAAAAAAAAGCAGAGAATCATTAAAACGATAGCACCCTGAAAGACACGGTCTCGCGAATCTTGTAACCTCTAGTTAGCTGTGAAGTGGTTTGCGGACTCTGTCTCAAAGGGGGAGATGGATTACATCGAGTCCACGTCTCAGCCGCTGTGCACGGTTCTGCATGGCGGTAGTACACTCTCACGCCATACGGACAGTGGCTGACTACCAGAAACACGTGATCTCACATACAGAATGACGAGGAGGCGTACAATATACGAAGGGAGTGTTGGTTGACAGAGGCTGTGCTGACGTCAAGCGACGCGTTTCGCGCGTACTCTGAATAAACTTTCCAGCGGACGCTTCGTCGTCTCGTCCGTAGATGAATGGGGTGAGCTTGCTTTCAATGGCTTTTTCCCTGAACAGGAAGGCGGCTATTTCTCGTGGCCTTCCGGTTACGTGACTGTTCATTCACGCAGCCATTCATGGTGAGTCGTTCTCATTTGAACGAAAGTCGCGCTGTTCAGTCAGTCATCCGCTGTTTTATGTCATGCGTTGCAGTGTGGGAAACAGCCCACATAATGCTTTATCGTTTTTTTCCCCTTTGTACTTTCTTTTTAGGCGAAGTTTCTGTCAAATACAGATTTTTGGGGCGCGGGAGTGGTGCAGTTCTTAAGCTCTGCACCCCCGCCACCGGTATGCTAGATAACCAGCAATGCAACGCTCCGCAACATTTGCGAAATACTGTTCACCCCTCCCCCCTCCCTCTCTTTTCAACTGATTGACACGTGCGTGTTTGCCTCTTCTCGGGAAGCTGCGATCATCTCGTTGTTCCTCGAGCTCCTTGAACAGCCGGAGGTACTTACCGCGGCATAGCCTTTTCATGACTCTGGCATTTGCCCGATCCCCGGAGCCGAGCATACCAAGTACGATTGCCCCGATACTTACATAAGCGGCGTCAGCGTGTTTTCGCCATTTCTGTCTCAAACAACAACAACAACAACAACAACAACAACAACAACAACAACAACAACAACAACAACAACAACAACAACAACAACAACGTTCTGGGTCGGATGTGGAAATTCTTGAATCGTTTTTGTTTCGTTTTACAGCACACCCTACCATTTGCGATAATAAAGTGCTTGCGCAACACCTATATAGTGCTGCTTTCGGCACAGCCTATCACAACTCGCTACGCTCGGAACATCTTGCGTCACATTTGCTCAGTTTATTCCCTCCATTTTTAGTTTAATTGCTCGCTCACATTATACCCTCCATTTTTATGTTTCTTTCTTATTTTCGTCGTAAGCTTCTCTCTTGCGAAGACGAAGAGTTCACGCAACGCCTGCTCAAGTTCTGTTTCCTGGCTTGCGCGCAACGTGAGACTATAGAGCTCTATTTGGAACAGTTACTTTCACCTTGCTAAGCGTGTGCCGTGCCATCGGTACGCAACTGTCTATACAATGTTAACGGGAATGCCTGCAGTGTCTCAAATAACTCAATTGCGATAAAATCCGCTCGCTGCTAAGTTACCTCGCTCGAATGCGAAGTTGTAGTCCTCTGGATAATTGCCTTAGAGCAACGTGATATCGGTACACGTTTTATAGCTTCAGGCGTAAAAACTACGCAAAGGCGTCTTACAGCTCTCAACACAGTAGTTGTGCGTCAAGCTTTGCGAAATATATATATATATATATATATTGCCGCGCGCTTGAGCTGCCAGCGCAAAAGAGGCAGACGAAGTGGCAGTTCCCCTCGTGCCATTGTTCTGTTTTTGGCTGCGCTGAGCCGACCGCTCTTCGGACTTTTGTGAGGACGCCTTAAAAACGTCTCCTGTCTCTTTAACGTGACATTTTAATGGTGGAGGTGCTGGGTAACCTCCCCTATGCAACAGACTCCTTCTAGCAGCCGGAACGTGACCCAAAACCCAGAGCTTACGCCGGTACACCGTTTCAGTCGGAGGATTCGAGGACTGTCCCCCGAGTTTGTGCCTCACAGTACAAGTACGTCGACTGGTATGGAGAATACTGTTGCTGTCACCGCTTCCCCTACCGCTGGAGCCGCCGCTGCTCCAACCGCTGCACCCGCAGCTGCACCCACTCATTACACGCTACAAAAACCACGTGTTCCGAGTCCCTTTCGTGGTGGCCTCTATGAAGATGTGGAAGATTGGCTGGCTGAGTACGAGTATACGTAGCGGATTTCAACGGGTGGGACGAAGTAGCGAAGCTCAAGAATGTGTACTTTAGTCTTCTGGATGGTGCTCGCACATGGTTCCAGAACCGCAAGGGCCTCCTAACGTCGTGGCATGAGTTCTGTCACAGGCTCCGCGAAACGTACTCGAGTCTCGATCGTCGAGAGCGCGCTGAAAGGGCCCTCCAGTCCCGCATGCAGATGCCTAATGAAGGTGTGGCTACATACGTGGAGGATATGGTTCATCTGTTCACTCGCGCCGATCCAACCATGCCGGAAGACAAGAAGCTGCGACACTTGATGCGAGGTGTGAAAGAGCAGCTCTTCGCTGGACTCATTCGTAGTCCGCCTAGAACGGTCGCGGAGTTCCTCACTGAAGCCGTCGCCATGGAAAAGGCGCTGCAGCAGCGGAACCAGTACGATCGGCAAGTGAATGCTACCTATACCACCGGGCTAGGCTCGTTCCCGACCGACGTGGGAGCGCTTCGCGAGCTGATACGTTCGGTTGTTCGCGACGAGCTACAACAGCTGCAACAGCTGAACCAGGCGCAGCAGCAGCCTTCCACGAATTGCATCGCCACCATCATACGTGACGAAGTTCAGCATGCGCTCGGCACACCTCGCCGCGAGACACCAACGCAGGTTGCTGCACCACTTCAGGCGTTCGCAACTTCAAGTGAACCTCTAGGGGTGACCTACGCAGACGTATTGAGACGCACCGTTCCGTCGTCCACGACACCATCCCCAGTGAGTGGTTTCCAGCGCACCACTTATACCGACACGTTCGAACACAACGCACCTGCACCAGTCCCACTACCAGCCGCAACCCCGTACGCCACACTGCAGTCCGCACAGGTGGTCCCTTATTTTGCAGACACTCGACCCGTCATGCGTAAATCCGACATATGGCGCATGCCCGACCGACGACCGCTTTGCTACCACTGCGGTGAAGCGGGTCACCTCTACCGAGACTGCCAGTACCGCCGACTTGGGCTGCAGGGTTTTCCTGCCAATTCACCCCGCCCCCGGTTTGGACAGAGACCACCAGAAATTGAAGATTTTATCGCTCGGCAGAACGTCCCACTCAGGCGTCAGTCGCGCTCACCGTCACCGCGGTCGTCATCTTATTCAGGCAACGGAAATCGAAGGCCGCAAGGACGGTCTCCGAGCCCTCGCCTGGAAAACTAACGCCAGCGACCTTTCGAGGCGAGGCCGCTGATTCTCGACGTGATGAAGACCTCGCCCTCCAATCGACGCGACATCGGACCAACGGAAATTCGACTACGCCGGCGCCTGTATCCCAGCTGAGCGACTTTTCAATGGACATACCTGTGCTGCTCGACGGTCGCAATTTAACTGCCTTAATAGACACTGGTGCTGACTACTCGATTATTAGCGGACAATTGGCACGTACCTTGAAGAAAGTGATAATGCCTTGGACAGGATCGCATGTACGTACAGCTGGCGGACATGTTGTAACGCCGGTTGGTTTGTGCACGTCCAGGCTACAAATACGAGGCTGCACGTTTTTGGTCAGCTCCATCGTGCTACGTGACTGCTCCCGCGAATTAATTCTCGGCCTCGATTTTCTTCGGGAATATGGCGCCGTAATCGACCTACGGCGACGCTGCATTTCCTTTTCGACAGTCAACGCTACGTCAAGGGACTCCAACCGCCGTACAACCGCCCTCCGTGTTTCCGACGACAGTGTCACAATACCACCTCGTGCAAGTATCCTAATTCAGGTGACTTCCGAAGGAACCAGTGACGGTGAAACAGTGGCAGAGTGCAACGTCTCCCTGCTGCTGGCGCTTGGAATTTCTGTGGCACGAGGCATCATTGACATTCGGAACGGTACAGCCGAGGTCATGATTACAAATTTCACCAATGAGCATCGTCACCTTTTCCGGGGCACTGCGGTCGCCTACGCTGAAGCCTTGGAGGACGTCATTGAGTGTTTTGCCTGTGAAGACAGTAGCCGCAATGGACAAACCGTAATAGATGTTGACATGAACAGTGCACTGCCAGAAGAGAACCAGAGGGCCTTGCGAGAGCTATTGTTTGAATTCAGGGCGTGCTTTGCTCAGTCGTCTAAAGTGAGTCAGACGCCAATTACACAGCACAGGATAATCACTTACGACGACGCAAGACCTATTCACCAACAGCCATACCGCGTCTCGCCGACAGAACGCGCAGCTATCAAGCAGCAAGTGAAAGAAATGATCGACGACGGCGTTATCCAGCCTTCGAACAGTCCCTGGTCCTCACCGGTCGTTCTGGTTAAGAAGAAGGACGGTACGCTTCGCTTCTGTGTAGATTACAGAAAGCTCAACAACGTCACAAAAAAAGATGTTTATCCGCTGCCGCGTATTGATGACTCGCTTGACCGACTACGACGAGCGAAGTATTTTTCTTCCCTGGATTTAAAGAGTGGCTACTGGCAAATTGAGGTTGATGAGCGCGACCGCGAAAAAACCGCCTTTGTCACGCCGGATGGCCTCTACGAATTTCGGGTGCTACCGTTCGGACTCTGCTCTGCGCCAGCTACCTTCCAACGCATGATGGACACTGTGTTGACTGACTTAAAATGGCAAAGCTGCCTTGTGTACTTGGATGATGTGGTCGTGTTTTCAACCAGCTTCTCCGAACATCTGAAGCGACTACGACAAGTACTTGAGGCGATTCGGACGGCTAACCTTACGTTAAAGCCGCAAAAATGCCATTTCGGTTACGAAGAACTAAAGTTCCTTGGACATGTCGTAAGCGCAGAAGGCGTCCGTCCTGACCCTGAGAAAACCGCCGCTGTCGCAGCCTTCCCGACTCCTGCCGATAAGAAAAGTGTGCGGCGGTTTCTTGGTCTATGCGCGTACTACCGGCGCTTTATAGGCAATTTTTCGAAAATTGCCGAACCATTAACTAGACTCACTAGAGACGATACGCCGTTCGTTTGGAGTGCTGAACAAGAATCAGCATTCACAGAGCTTCGGCTTCGCCTGGCATCGCCACCTGTTCAAATCAAAAAATCAAATCAAAATCTTTATTTCAGTTTGCACATACAAACATACAAACTAGGGATGGCGAGAAAAAAGCAGCGAATTTTACGCCGCTTGACGAGCCTGGCCATCCCCACATGTCAGCAGTAGGGCACTAAGCAGAAACAACCACTGTTCCAGGTCTTGTAAGTAAAACAACCAGGTCTTGTAGGTAGCGGAAAGACCTATGTATCATAATTGACAACAGTAATTTCACTATAAAGCAATAACATAGAATTGGTACAACATATGAAGACATGAGTACATTTGATATTACAATGATACATATTGCCGAATAATGCTCTTGCGAATGGCAGAAAGAGACATAGTATTCAGGCAGTCATAAAATGATGTGTTCAAGAAATTTGGCACAATATAACTCAACATAGAAAAACCATAATTTGTTCTACACTTTGGTAATACATAACTACTTTGGGCTCTAGTATCATATGATGAGTGGCGAAACGTAAGTGGAGCAATTTTAGAAAAAAAGGGGTCATTTTTCCTTATTATTCTTTTATAAAAACATGCAAATCTGTAGTCGAATAATTTGTTGACTGGTACAATATTATATTGTAGGAAGATATGTTTAGTGGGCGAATCGTAGGAGCCATTCACAATTGCGCGGAGCATTTTCTTTTGTAGGGCTTGTAGTTTTATTATATTTGACACCGTTGTATTGCCCCAGACTAGTAGGCAATAGCTTATATGGGAATAGAAAAATGCATAGTACAAAGTAAGTTTTGTTTTGGTTGGAAAAATATATCTGTTACGAGAAGTGATTCCAATTATTCTAGAGAGTGTTGAGGAAAGATTATTAACATGTGCATCCCATGACATTGTATTGCTGAATGTTATTCCTAATGATTTAAAGGTGTCCACGCACTCGATCACAGTATCACCTAGGTATAAGCAGGGAGGTAGAAACACTTGTTTTCTTTTAGGTAGGAAAAGTACTGCTTTCGTTTTCTGTTTGTTTATTTTCAAAGAGTTAACTGAAGACCACATAGCAAGTGATGAGAGCGCATCGTTTGCAATTTTTTCTAAGTGTCCTATGTCATTAGAGGAAAAAAATAGGCTGGTGTCATCTGCATATATAATGTATTTCGCATGAGTGCTGATATTAGGAATATCATTTATATATACATTAAATAGCAGCGGCCCCAAAATGCTACCCTGAGGGACGCCATTTGAAATACTTAGAGTCTGTGAAGCGCAATTGTTAATGACTACGTATTGAGACCGTGAGCCCAGGTATGACTTCAATAGGTTAAGGGCGTGTCCACGTACACCGTAGTGCTCTAATTTTGCAAAAAGAATATCATGATTTAAGCAGTCGAAGGCTTTGCTGAAATCAACAAAAATACCAAGAGTTAAGAGCTGTGTCTCAAAATTTTTTAATATATATTCTTTTTGAACAAGTAGCGCATGTTCCGTAGATCTGTTTTGCGTAAAGCCATATTGACAGTCAGTTATTACGGAATGTTTAAGAAGAAAGCCGTTGAGTCGAACGCGGATTAGTTGTTCTAACCCCTTAGAGAAATACGGACATTTCGACGAGGAAGCCGAAACAGAAATTCATACCGACGCCAGTAACGTCGGTCTGGGCGCGGTACTCGTCCAACGGCAGGAGGGAATTGAAAAGGTTATCGCCTACGCAAGCCGAACCCTAACACGCCCGGAGTCAAACTACAGTACCACGGAGAAGGAGTGCCTTGCTGTCGTGTGGGCAATTGCTAAGTTTCGACCTTACCTTTACGGCCGTCCATTCAGAGTAGTGACGGATCATCACTCGCTGTGCTGGCTTGCGAACCTCAGAGACCCCTCCGGACGACTGGCAAGGTGGAGCCTACGTCTGCAGGAGTACGACGTCACTATCGTGTACAAGTCCGGTCGTGCACACGAAGATGCGGACACGTTGTCACGCGCGCCAGTTGAGCCTGCCGCTCAGAGCTTCGAAGAGGACTGCCCTTTCCTTGGCTCCGTAAGCGTAACAGACTTGGCTTTACGGCAGCGAGCAGATGCTCAATTGCGACCTATCATTGAACATCTAGAGGGCCGCAACGTATCACTGCCCCAGCATATAACTCGCGGATTGTCATCCTTCTGCTTACGACAGGGCGTGTTGTACAAGAAGAACGCAGCCGCCAGCAACAAAACTTACCTGTTGGTCGTCCCCGCAGAGCTGCGTGAGGAAATTCTATTTGCCTGCCACAACGAGCCTCCATCGGGCCATCTGGGCATCACCCGAACCATCGCTAGGGTACGAAAGTCTTACTACTGGCCGAAACTTGCCGCTTGCGTTAAACAGTACGTTCAAGCCTGCCGCGAATGCCAGCGCCGAAAATCCCCATCTGTTAAGCCTGCGGGATTACTTCACCCTATCGAGCCACCCAGAACACCCTTCGATCAAGTCGGCATGGACCTCCTGGGTCCGTTTCCCTTGTCATCTTCCGGCAACAAGTGGATAATCGTCGCTACAGATTATCTAACCCGCTATGCTGAAACTAAGGCGCTTCCTAAAAGCACGGCTTGTGAAGTTGCTCAGTTTTTCATCGAGAGAATTGTATTACGCCACGGTGCTCCATCCTGTGTCATCACAGACCGAGGAACAGCGTTTACAGCAAGGCTCCTTGAACAAGTTTTTCAGTTAAGTTACTCCACGCATCGCAAGACAACAGCGTATCACCCTCAGACAAATGGACTGACCGAGCGGCTTAACAAAACGATGACTGATATGCTGTCTATGTACATAGACGTACAGCACAAGACGTGGGATGAAATACTGCCTTACGTAACATTCGCGTATAATACCGCTACGCAAGAGACCACACGATTCACTCCGTTTCGTCTTCTATACGGTCGGGACGTTCAGACGATGTTGGACGCAATGCTCCCATGCGACATTGACAACATCGAGAATCTCGACGAAGATGCTGAGTGTTTCGTGCAACGAGCCGAGGAAGCACGTCAACTAGCCCGCGTAAACATCAAGAAACAACAAGGCGTCGATGCACAGCGCTACAACCGCTGCCACAGACAAGTCGATTATAAACCAGGTGACCAGGTGTTGGTTTGGACCCCTGTGCGCTGCAAAGGTCTCTCTGAGAAGCTTCTCAGTCGGTATTTTGGCCCGTACAAAGTGCTACGACAAGTGAGCGACGTCAATTACGAAGTCCTTCCGGACGGAAGCCAACCACCCCGACGCCGACAGCTACGACCCGAGATTGTGCACGTGGTGCGGTTAAAACCGTACCACACACTGTGACAATGTTTTTTTTTTACGATACACGCTTCGTTTAGCATCGAGGCGATGCTCTTCAGGGAGGAGGGGCAGTGCCGCGCGCTTGAGCTGCCAGCGCAAAAGAGGCAGACGAAGTGGCAGTTCCCCTCGTGCCATTGTTCTGTTTTTGGCTGCGCTGAGCCGACCGCTCTTCGGACTTTTGTGAGGACGCCTTAAAAACGTCTCCTGTCTCTTTAACGTGACAATATATATATATGTATATATATATATATTTTCCACTGGCACATCTCTTGCAGTTAAACTCGTTGCATGGAATAGTGATCAAATTAAAAGTCATAAATTCAGAACGACTGTCTCTCAGCAGGCCATACGTGTATTGCACGATACTATGTGTTGCAGCCTCTATTCCTTTCCACAACTTCTCCCGGCCCCTGTGTTGAATAGCAAACTGGATGAAACTCTCTTTCTCTGGTATCCAATTTACGGAGTGACTCAAATAGTGGATTTTGAGATCGAGTGGA
This sequence comes from Rhipicephalus microplus, assembly GCF_013339725.1. NCBI lineage: Eukaryota > Metazoa > Arthropoda > Arachnida > Ixodida > Ixodidae > Rhipicephalus > Rhipicephalus microplus. The sequence goes on from NC_051165.1 coordinate 208,517,009, forward strand.
ATGGTGCCACAAGCGAATCGAATCTGGTACCGAATACTGTTTGAACAGCTCTCAAATAAACAAATCACGTTCCCTGATTACTATGAAACTGTCTTCACAATGCAGTATCTATAATTGCAGCATTAAAGTGACAAGCGAGACTACTGTATGAACAGTTAAGCAGGTCATTCGCCTGCAAAGAACTCTTAATTACGACGGCGAATTAACGCTGCTTTGCCAGTGAAGTATGGCTTCCCGAGCGGCGTGACCTGCTGCATGCCGTACGCAAGTTCTCGTGCACATTCGTGAGCACGGGTGTGAACTTTATCTTACTTTTTGTACCCATTTTACCTTCTTTTAACCGCAGTTGCAATTCGCAAACTATTCGAAAAACATCTTGATTTACAATTAAGGAGGGACAACTCGTTCGAATGCCATCTCGAATACGACACCGTTTCATTCGATATTCGATGTTCGTGAATATTCGCGAGCGCCTAATGTGGGATCGCTCATCAGGCATGAATCGCAGTCGAGTCTCGGACAGAAGGCCGAGATTAAGAAATTGACCCGGACTCCCTCACGGAGCTCGTTAGTGGAGGCGTCTTAAAAGAGCCCTTTGTTCTTCAGTGGGTTTATTAAAGGTGCTGAAGATAAGCGGCCGCAGAAGAGCGCGCTGAAGGTACGCGCAGGCAAGGAGATTTGGCTGTGCACCATTTTGAAAATATACGTTACGAAAAAACAAACAAAGAAAGATGCACGTAACTCTCGTTAACTCGCAAAGCAATTAAGCTTCAATCTAGTTTTCTCCTGATGGTGTATGATGAGTCCAGGGCTTCGCTTTTTACAACTGCCTTAATTAAGGACTCCCTGCATCTCGTAAAATAAACAAACAAACAAGTGAGTGAGAGTGAGCGAATGAACGAACAAGCGAACAAACAAACAAACAAACAAACAAACAAACAAACAAGCAAACAAACGAATTGAGGGTCACCTTATGCATTCTTCTAAGGTGACCCGCAGGTGAAAGCCATATATATATATATATATATATATATATATATATATATATATATATATATATATATATATATATATATATATATATATATATATATATATTTTTTTTTTTCAGTTAACTCTACATAATGTTCACGCTGCCTCTGTGGGATCGTAGACACGGCAGGCACTTCAGACTTCACGGGGTTGTTGCAGAGCCTCAGGGATAGGCTCACATGTCACCACACAACGATGTCGTGAGTTGACGTCACAATACTTGGCGCTCTGTGACGTCATGGTGACGTCACGCGGCGATGCCACAAAGTGATAATTCTCGCATCGCCCGTGTTTATGCTGACGGTTAAAAACTTCGTCTTGGGCCTCTAAGGCTTTCGCCTTAATGATATGAAACTCTCCATTTGAAAGGTGTCCCTTCTGGCTATCAAACGCTGTCGTGCAGGCGCTGAAGTCAGGTGGGAGTTTCCTTGCTCCTCGCTTTTTCTTTTTCCGCTCGGTTCCTCGTTTCCACTTGTTCCGGTATGTTGGCAATTGTTAATTTTGACTCCAGGGTGCAAATCGCATCACTCCTCTGTTACGCATCCCTCAATTTATGACCTCGTTTTGCATTCGAGCCTTCTCAGACGACGACAAAAAGTTTCCGATAATGATTGCGAGGCAAAATTACGCTAATTGAGCGGATGTGCTTCTTCCGTCGCATGCGCCAACTCGATAATTCCGTGGCGAGAAGCGAACGTGGGGTGGCTCTTCAAGTCGATGAATTCACCGGTTCCACGACCGAGATTTTGTGTTTGTGATCCTGGCTCAAGAGCGATCGATACCGAAGTTTTTGCGCAACCCAGCGGCGGAAATTGTCCTTCGCTTTCTTCTTTTGATATAATGATTATTGCCAATAACGCAACGAATTCTATGCAGGTGGTTCTGTATAGTTGTTCTTATCATCTTGCTACGCATTCTTGCAAAGCAGTTCTGGCCTCTCTTAATTTGATTTTACATTTTCTCCACGTGTTCTGAATCGAGATCCCGACTAAACGAAGTGAGACAAGGCGGAATATTGATAATGAAGAAACTGTTTTTTTGCATGTGTATATAAAAATACTAGGACAACAATGATAACTTAGACATGATCATTGCTGTATGTCGCTACTATACCACATAATTCCTCATCTATAGATAGATGATGTCAAATCGTGAACAAACAGGTACGTAAATTATCATAATCTCTTTCTAACACTTGAGGTGCATTGTCATTGCCTCTAAGGACAGTCTTTATGAAAATTTGTTCTCAAGTCTTCCTTTGAACTGCGTGAACGTTCACTCTTTTTGTTTCCTTATTCAATATATTTGGTGCATTGTGCCGTTTCCCACTAGTTATATTTGTCGCATCGTAGGAAGCAAAACAATATTCGTGATTGTTAGCTTTCCCAGCGACTCCGCCAAGCAATTCTCTTATTTGTTTACTTTTTGACGTATGGTTACTTGAAATATTTGTTTATTTTCTTTTTTTATTGTTGTTGCGCAGCACCGAACTCTTATTTGCAGTGACTCATTTGCAGCAGATCCTGCTCTGGATGCACAAAGTTTTTGTGAAACCTCTCGTCTTTATTCGGTGATTTCAATTCGTCTCCAGCCCCTGCCGATTGATTACTTTGAGTCCTAGCGCGGCCTCAGGGCCGTAATTGCAGTGTACGTTTTTTTTTTGTCACGTTTCCGTAAAACTCAGCATTCTCCGCAGATCTACGTTTTCACACAGTTCTTGGCCTAGTCAAGGCGGCGCGGAAAGCTTTTTTGTGTGCTTTTCTGCATGCGACCGTTTTCTCAGCGGCTTGCATTTTGTATAAAGCAAAAACTTGGGAACATCGAACCGATCGTGAGCATCCACGCTTACTTCAGCTCACGTGTTTTCTCGAGACGGCTCCGTGCTGACGAGGCTAGAATCCCAGCGTTCGTACTTATTCACACGCCTGTCGACGGAAGCGAAGTATGAACTTCGAAGAGACTCACACAGTTTCGTAAATAGACTTCCGTATTCTTACTTTGCTGTCGCTTTTCGAGCAGACGCCTGAAATGCTGCGACTGGATTTGAAGTAGATTCAAGAAAGTAAAAGAGAGAGAAAGTTAACACGCCTGCAAGAGCAAGAAGTATACCATAGTCGAGAACATTTGTGTTTGTTATTATTATCACTTCGCTTTTTCGTCGAATCAACGGAACAGCGTTTCGTTTTCCCTTTTCGGCATGCTGCTAGTTGTACGCTTCCAGTCAATATAAATGGGAGCAGTGTATTTACGTTCGGAGCCGGCAAGTTTTCTTGTGCATGTGCCTGTGATACGAAATAAGAAATTCACAGCATATCCACGGAGTGAATGACGATGAGTGGGGCGAAGCGTCCATACGTCCATCCGTGCTTCTGTCCATGCGTCCGTCCGTCCATCCACACGTCTATCCGTACGTGCGTCTGTCTGTCTGTCTGTCTGTCTGTCTGTCTGTCTGTCTGTCTGTCTGTCTGTGCGTCCATCCGACCATATGTTTCCCTGTCCATGCGTACATCCGTCCGTGTGTCCGTCCATCTATGCATGCGTGTGATAGCGTTCGAGAATGCAGACGGCGCGCGGGTAACACCGACGAGACGTGAGCCAAGGAAGGCGAGCGCAAGCGTCTTCAACGCGCCCGCCGCTCTGCTTCGTCCATGCCCGACCAACGATCCGCCACGTACGGCGACTATCCAGGAGACTGAGGGAGGCACTCCTTCTTCACGCACCCAGGCGCAACCCGCGCCGCAGCCAATCGAAGAGTAGCGGTACAGCGCCATCTAGAATATCCTCACTCAACTGCAGTTTGTACGTACTTCTATGAGACAGCACCATCTATTATACTGTTCGAGAGATAATGCCTTCCTTTTTTTCTCGTCTTTTCTTCTCTCGGTTACGCAACACGCAGAACGAGGTTATTATAAGAGGAGCTTAGCTCCTAAAACTCGCAGGGTCTCTTATGCATCCTCCTCAGTCAACTCAAAGACGACAGCCATCTTCTTTTTCTGCTCAGTCCATGCATTGAAACTCCCGCGTGCTCTTCGTTGCAACCAACGTGGCTTTCCAATGCTTCCGGCATTGGAAGCCTCGTAATCGTTCTGCGTGCCGCCTTGTTGTGTACTCCCTCCGGCATCGGCCCACTTTTTACCAAGCAATAGCGTCATCATGTGACGTCGAGTGACGTCACAAGTTTTCCAGATTTGTGACGTCATGATGGCATAATTTATGGTCACGTTAGCGCAGGGCCGTCTTTTTGTGGGTGGGTGTGTGACTCGTGAGGACGTCGTGGGACACCAGTCAAATTTCGCGTTTGCAATGTCTAAGGCATTCGTATTCTGAGAAATTCCGTAATCATGGGATCCTTTCAGAGGGCAGCGTACTTATAGCAGTGAGTGAGCTCCCACTCTGAATGTTTGCAAGAATTGGTGTTTCGTCGAGAGAGATCAAGTGTTCCTTCTCATATATATCTTGTATTGTGTACTTTCATTGAGAATAAGAAAAACAATGTGGCCGCCATGTCACAGGTTCGATTCTGGTGGCAGCATTCTGACCGCATTCTCGTGTAGCAGTATTTTAAAGGTACTATTATTTGTTTTACTCGCGAGTAAAATTAATGAAGCCGTCAATACGGCTCTTTCTGACGTCTAAAACCACAGACATATAGGACGCAATCACGTTGGTTTTGGGAGTTAGGAAACGAAGAGTACACCTAAATAAAGAAAGATTCTGGCACGGGAGACCAAGATAAAAAAAACGAGGGAGAGGCGGGGAGGTTAGATAATAACGTAAACTTCGATTTGCGACCCTATATTACGGAAAGGAGAAATAGAAGGAGATAGATGCACAACTTTTATTGGCAAAGTTTCACCTCAGCTCCTCGGCTGTTGGTCAAGTGCGAAGAAGAAATGAGCTCTGGAATCGAGGTGAAGATGGATGAAAATGGGTTTCTCGCAGTTGCCTGTCATTTGCCTCCGTCTTTCCAGACACAAATATGGGGAAGGAAGCTGTTCTTGGATGCAATCGAATGTCCGCGGCGGTGACCCTTATGGCCAAGAACATGCGTAGAAGGAGCCCTTAACATTAGAAGACTGGCGCGAAAGGTTCGATGGAGTGAAGGAATTTGCCATAAATGGCGCCCTCCTTCAGATAAATGGGGGGAGGGCCCCCCTGGCAGTTCTCTCCCCCCTTCAGCGCGCTCGTGGGCACTTTGTCCTATTTTACAAGAAAGGATGCTCATTTTATCGCTGCCAGTCATCGTGAAATGGCTTCCAGGAAAATGAACATAAACAAAGAGAACAGCTCGAAAGTTCAGTCACTTTCACCGAGAATCGTTTCAGTCCGTGCTGCTGCATCGAGGCGTAGCCTCTTTAACGGCAAGCGACTTGGCAGGTCGCGGCAATCGGGTGTGAAGAAGAACGAGACCCTCGGTACCGGCCAGCGCATACATACACGTGATTGTGGCGGCGGCGTCTTTTTCGCGCGGCAGATGCGGTCCGTCTCGCGGAGGGGTGCGCCGTTTAACCCCGCCCCCTCCTTCCTTCGAAACAACGGCTCGTTTCCTCAGAGTGGAAGGCAGGCACGGGATGATGGAGGCGCGCGCGACTCGCCGCACAGTCATCGGTCTGCGTGCCGCACTGTCTTTTTAAAAGCGCCACTCTACCGGAGGGGAGGAGACGGCAGACCGGAAGCCGCAGTCTGCGGTCGGCCGGAAGTGCCGCACGTTTAACGAGGATTCCGCGGCGACTGCATGTGCTTGAGCATTGCGCGAATGTGGGCAGAACAGACCACCCCCCCTCCTTGGGCGGAACCCCTCCCGCTCTCGTCGACGATTCTCGCACCTCTCTTCTTACGTTATAGGCGGTTGTGCGCAGCTGACTTAGTTTCCGGAAGTGGGGAAGAAATGAGAGCGTCGAAGAAACAGAGGATCAATTGACTGCCCGGGTCTGGTGCAAAGGGGAGGAGGGCGACGGTACTGCGGTATAGTACGGAACTTTTCTTTATTCTTGTCGCCTCCACAAATATGGTTTTCCAGCCGTTTATGGGAAAAAAAGACGGAGCGGAGTCGGAAGGCCCGTCGCGGCTTCATTTCCTGTAGCCGCCTCGCCTTCGCCCCCCCCTCCCCCCTTCCCCAGCACTCGTAAGACCGTGGTTGCCTCGCTTGTCTTTGCTGAGAGCGGATACGTGTGTGTGAGTGCCCCGCTTTTGGCGCTCACACACTGGCCTCTTCTTCCCACTCTTCTTATTCCTCCGCCGACGCTGTCTTCCTGGAACCTGCGGAGTGCCGAACCACCGACGGTGAGGACAGGGCCCTCTCATCACGGCTGGCCCCGCCACGCCCATCTCCGAAATCCTTCCCCGCTCTTCTGTCTCGTTTGTCAAGACGAAGACTCATTTTTCTTTGTTCCAATCGGATCCGAACGCACCTTTTCCTGCGGCTAAGCGTGTTGCCACGTCTATAGCACGCAATAAGATCTTTTTTTTTTTCTTCGATGCTCGACCTTCAGCTACTTACTGGGAGTGGCAATGAGACGGCAGCTCGCCGCTCCCCTTTACCGCGCTCAGCTATCCGAGGCCACGGCTTCTTCGCGGGAACGGATCAAGGTGCAAACGAGGTCGTTCACGAAAAGTGGCCCGGCTCGTTACCATCGTGACAGTAAAGTGGATAGAGCACCGAGCCAGAAAGCGCATCTCATAGCACCGATATTGCGCTCACTGCATGCCTTCCCAGAAGAAGAGGAGCGGCGCTGTGCTGAGAAATTGTTCGATTCCGTGGCCGTCTTGTAATGCGTCGTTTGGAATGCGCGTAAGATCGCAGCGGGATGGCGTTACAAGGCCTTAGATGCCTCATCAAAATTGACTGTCCGCATCCCGCGTTGGCAGCCTCAACACGGACATCACGACGTCATATGACGTGACGTCACACGATGACGTGACACATGACGTCATCGCTTTGTCAAAAGCGGGCCGATCACCGGGGTAATGCAAAACCAGCTGAGATGCACCATGTAAAATGCTTGCAATGCCCCCGATCTTGAAGGCAGTGTAAGACCACGCGAGATGCAGTAAGCTTTTGGAGAGGTGTGGAGAGGATCAAGACATCGACTGAGAAGGAAAAAGACATGGCCTTTACCTTTGATTCATCTTAGGTGAATGTATCCCTGTGAGTTCTTTTCGATTGTGGATATCACCGTAGGGTCTTTTGAAGGTGTTTCATGGAGCCACAAATCTTCTTACTTTCCGTTTCGGAGCTGGGACATTTTATACTGACGCCGGGAACTCGTGAGACATGTCCTCCCGATTCCACGACACGGTATAGTGCTCTTCTCGAAGAGTTGTGTTTCTACGTATAGCTCTTTTCGCGCTACTCTGTAAACGAGGGAGGAACGATGGGAAAACACGGTTTGGTTTGGTAATACTTAGCGCTTTGACGCACTGAAAGATGAGTAACAACAATGCACTATAAAACTAGCTTTTGGATTGAATTTTTTTCCCTTCCTCTCTTCCTTTTTTTTTCTCTGCCGGATAGCCTTTCGTTCCTTTGGGGCAATTTATCAGGGGCTGCCTCGCGGCATCCCGTTATGGTGTTGAAACTTTTTTTCTTTTTTTTTAATTTCTGAAATTCCGTTCAGAACGCAACGTCCTCAACGGAATAATTACAACCGAATCCAGGAACCGGCGAGAAAGGGCGCGAATAACAGAGCTAGGTGAAGATGCGATTTTTGCAGAGCGAAAAAAAAAAAGAAGTAATCAAAACTGTAGAGTGAAGCGATAGTAGAACAGAAGCTGGTCGTCTCCATGGCGACCCCATGCATGGCAGTGACGGCGTCAATTGCCTTACCGCCGGCGAGCACACGCGTCATTGAAGCCAGTGCTCCTCCGGCCGCATCGTGGTTATCGCCCTCCGCACGCTCTCTTGCGCGCCTGGATGCCGCTAGGGCTGTTGTTGCTGCAACAGCCGTTGATCCGGGATTTCTCACCCACCACATCGCTGGCCCCGTCCTTCTCCGTCCGAGCGCTTCCGAGTTGTGGGAGGCCTCGATGCAGAGCTGCTCTGCCACCCAAGCAGGGCGCGCGGGGGCGAAGAGTCATCCCTCAATTGAACCTCCCGCTGCACACATCACTCGGGCGTCTCACCGAGCCCAGATGGCTGCCGCTCTTGCGAACGCCACGACGGAAAACAGTTGGTTCGCCGCCGCCTCGAAGCGCTCATCCTCCTTTCTTTTCTTGACGAGCGTAGGCAGGTCCTTGGGTCGCATTTGAGTGAGCAGGCCCAGACATGCCTCGTGGCTCTATTGCGCTAATGGGCACCGAAATCTCGCCACCCTCGCCGCCTCGTGCCAACACTGTGCGACCGCGTTCTCTATTTTCTTTGCGCGAGGCCGAAGGGGACGTGTCGGGCATGCACAGACATATGCCACTGTCGGCGCTTGCGTCATCATCATGCCACTTCGCTCGCGTGGCTCAATCGGGACTCGGGAGTCGACAGTCAGAGCACAAGAGAAGAGTAGCGTACGAGAGCGAGGACTGCGCGAGGCCGTTGTATGAATGAGTGCGAACTCCTTTGGAGCTGGCGAACTCTGAATTGGACGGATCATTCAGTTCTTTGTCAAGTAGCAGTTGAACTATATGTATATGGCCTCCGAGAAGGGTGTTCGCAAGAGGTGCTAAAGTGTGATGTATGGGCATCGTCTGAGGCTTGAAGTACGTCTAACGCTTCCTTCCACTTTGTACCTCCTCAACGTTGGGTGTCGCAGAGAACTTGTATATACAGTGTCGTCTATTACGGACTTCTGTCCTGCGGTGAATATTAAATTTACTGTTATGCTGACGTACGAAGTGAAATAACCTGAGCAGTCATTTTTTTTTTTTGCAATTTCTCTGACAGACCTATTGGTTGATTGAAGTTATACAAGATTCCCAATCATGTAAGCCAAGTCTGCGGTCGTCACTATGTAGTGAAACTTAAAAATTATGATTTCTTAACTGAGTAACCACTCATTTGAACTTCCTTCGTGTAACTACTACGATTGCATTTATTCCATTGAGCTTGTGCCCATGCTCTTTGCCCACGCAGTGCCCGTGCCTGAAGAGCCATCCCGTGGTCATGCCACGTTCGTTCCCGGAAGAAGTGCACCAGCTGCGCTGCCAGGAGAGTTCCGAGGCGGGCACGGTCTCCAATCTGAAGCTGCACGTGGGCAAGCTGTTCCGGTCTTCGTCGGCGACGACAGCCAACGGGGCTGCGCCGCCCAGCCCGTCGCCACCCTCCAGCCAGACGTCTATACCGCCCTGGAACCCGGCCAGGCGCATCGTCACCTTCGTCTGTCTCGTCTCGCTCATCTGCACCGCCATCATCGTGGCCGTCGTGGTCGCGGCCGTCCTGCTGTCACGCCACATCGCGCACCCATCGCGACAGCAGCAGCGCTACCGGCGCCTCATGTCCGACGTCGCCGTAGACGTCGTACCCAAGCCCCAGAACCTCGTCGATCGCACCAACACCATCGTCGTGCACCGCAAGAACCCGACCGCGTGGCAGTCCCAGTCACGGCAACTGCGGTCACTGCTGGACAGCTACGCCACCGAAGGTGGCGCCGGCGCCCGCTGTGAGCCCGGGGACCGCTGTCCCTTTCCCGTGGGCCTGGTCAGCGACAACTGCAGCGCGACGGACTTCTTCGGCTACAGAGAAGGCGCCCCTTGCGTCGCTCTGGTGTTCCGGCGCGCGCCGGACTGGACGCCGCAGCCCCTGGCGCCCTCGGACCTCGCGTCGCCCGCGGTGCCGGACGAAGTGCGCGAAGGCTACGACCCGGGCCTGCTGTACGTCACCTGCAAGAGCGAGCACATCAGCAGGGACATCGACATCCGCTACTCACCTTACCACGGGTTCCCGCTTCGCTTCTTCCCGGCTACCCGGCACCCGCCGCTGTTGATGCTGCACTTTCCCAACCCACCGCTTCGCACCGAGATATGGGTCACCTGTCGATTCTGGGCCAAGAATCTCGACCAGTCGAGCAACGGGAAGGTGACGTTCAAGCTTCTCGTCATGTGAGTCCGCACGACCACTAGTGCGAATTCCGTGGTAATTGAATGAGACCACCTCTCCTCTCCACGTGGAGGATGAAGTCGACGAGAGACCACTTTCTGGCAGTTACTCCAAAGACCATCTAGCTCTCCTTTTATGTCGGCAGGGACCAGTTTTAGACTTTATGGAGCGGTGGGCGAGCGAGCTGTGATCCTGCCGCAAGGACATGCGCGTTAGGACGAGGATTTGCTGCTGTTGCTGATAATAGTGACTCGTTGTCCCTGACACACCAGTGCAAAAAGCGAGAATTGATGTTTGCGCGGTTGCGTGGTCTGTGTGGACAGTTACACTGAAGTGCCGATGCCCGTGCATAACATTCATCATCGCTGGATTACATCAGCGAACACTCAATGGCGTTTTGTGCATGTCATCCTCAAGCACTGCTTGCTGTTGCCGAGACCGAAGACGTTCTCGCCAACGAACAATACATAACGTGCGCATGAATGTGTCTCAGTGTGTACGAAGTGCAAAAACATGACGCGTGTGGTCGTACTTGTGAACGCTCTAAATTGCGCATGTCTGCGAAGCAGATGTTGCTCATTACCGTGTCTGTGTCTTTGCATGACAACGCCATTTCTTGCTTTCTTTTATTTATTTATTTTTCTTTGTCTTGCGAAGGCCACTCTTTATACGGAAGAAATACATACAGAAACAGTGCTCTCTGATACAGTTTTCAAAAATAACAGCAGCAATTCACGACAACTCAATTTGACAAAAACTGCCAATGCGTATGATTTTTCTGGCTCATTACGGCAGGTTTAGCGCAGCTTTACGACGAGGTATTCGCAAGTAAAGCCTGGAAGCACAGGGCCCCCTGCGCACATGTTGGTTATGTTAATTTTTTTATTAATTTATTACGAACATTATGTTGTTGATTGTAAATTGTGATCGTGTACATTCTTCATGGCACGATGCAAGTGTAAATATGCCATCTTAGTTTGCCTTCGTCTTCAGACGTAACTTGAGACAACGAGATCATAGTCTGAACCGCACAATGCTGTTGGAACCAGCAGTGGATGCGGAGAACATCCACATAACAACACGGCAAGTTGAAGCATGTCTGTGTTCGGTACAACTTCAACGCGGCGTGAATTCAGCTTGTGAGAACAATAAAATCCGTAGCTGCTTGTGCGGCAAAGCCGTGGACAATATTTTTATATAAAAATGGGACCTAGTGAGCGCACAGAAAAAAAAAAACTCTTGCATATTATATTTTCCCTTCACAAAAAAAAAAAAAGCCTTCACACTTATATGCATTCATCACCACCATTTGTTGCATAGGTCACAGTAAGTGATTCTGACTACCCGTTGCCCTATGAGTGAAAAAGCGCACATGTCGTCACACACTTCACTTGTAGACATCTTTGTTACTAACTTGATTAAACTTTTAATGTGATGTTGATGAAAACCGGTGCATTTGCGTTAAGGTGAAACAACCACGGTTATTCAAACTTTATTCGGAGTCCGCACAATAGCGTGTCTCACAATAAAATTGTAGTCCTGGCTTTTAAAACACCCGGCCATAATTAAGATGCTCACGATTATTGTGATTTCTGTGATTATCATCACAAGTTGATAATCATCATGAACATCCTAATTCCGGTTATGTGAATATCCTAATGTTGGTTATGTGATTTATGGTGGCAAGATCGTTCTTCAGAATGCTGCGTTGCATTTAGGTCACTAGGAAAGAGCAGCGCTTTCAACCGAGCGAAGAAAACGCGGCACATTTTTTGCAGTGCAACACCAAATGCATGAGATCGAATTGAATGAGAAGCGTACATTCACTCTAATTCCTCGGTGTGTGGGCGCCGAGATCGCTTGTTTAAAATGTTAGGCCCAGGATCACCGCATTGTGTCTTTGAAGAAGATCTCTGTTGTGATTTCAATTGAGAGGCAGTGCTGCCATCAACATTGTCAGATCGAATTGATTGGTTGATATGTGGGGTTTAACGTCCCAAAATTGTCAGATTGAAGGGGATTACATAACGATTGAAATGTTGTGAAACCTGGGAGTGAGTCTGTCAATCCAGCTTTGTCACACTATCTAGTTTTGACACCGTGGCCACATGAGAAAAAGGAGATCATTACATTTGTCCGCAGAACAGAAAAGAAAAACTTGAATGCCAAACTTTTTTTTCCTTCTGTAATTGTGTCATGTAAGAAAAAACACTGTTTTACCTGTGGCTGCTTCTAAGCATGCATTTGTTACACTGAGCGGGAGACACAGCTGAGATTGCTATGCGAAGGGTGAATTGCAAATAAGCTCGTGTTCTTTTACTCCGGCGTGCGTTAACAACCGTTAACAGATCAAACAAAAGCATTTGAGTACCCTCCAACATTTGTCAGCACGCCTCTCACATACAGGGCAACTATGAGACGTTGACGTTGAAGACCTCCCCATTAAGGGCATTGTGTTCTTACAACATAGCTCCTGTACAATGCCAACTGTTCCAGTTAGGCGTAACCACATAAATTATCCCTGATGAAAGCAAATCAATGTCTTCATATGGTAGGATAGGGTCACGTGTTTTCTACTCGCTCCTACCACAGCTACAAGGCTACTTGTAATTTACGATCTTTATCTGAGGTAATTGGATTTGGATTACGTTTGGGAGGACTCATATATAGTATTCTTCCGCTGCGTCGGTTTTCTATACGCCACGGATGTCACGAACATCATTTTTACGAACAATGTATACCATGTTTTCTTGACTGCATTATTCTAATGCGGAGTTAATTACGGCGCGAAATTCGTCAGTGCATCTTATCTCTTTTACTTCGGTGCACTGTGCTGGAGGACTACGCGTTGTTTCTCTGGAAATGATTGTTGTGAATCTAGTCCTGGTTGACGAGGAGAAACGCACCTGTGTAATGTTGGTGAAAGCGGCATTAGCGCATGAGCAGCGCTGTTGTACAAAGAAAAAAAAGAAATCACCACACGTACGTGTTACGTGTCTTCTGCCAAGTGCTGTACTCGTTAAATCATTTATTGTTTTTAAGAGCAATAAAATAAACTTTACTACAAGAAGTATCGTTTCTGGCTTCACTGCTGGGCGGACTCGGGACATCAAGAAATGTCCTTCCTGTTGGCTGGGCAAGGTGGAATCGCAATTGAAAACGGCGGGAAATTGGCATGGCGCATGTGCGAAACATCCTGATCACATGCTGATATTGCACTTTAACTCAAAAGATACTGACATTCATTGTCTAACAAGTTAACGGAGGGGACACTCACACACTCCTTCCTGCATTGTGAATAGAAAACGCTTCATGTATTTATGTGCCCTCTTATCCCCATATCTTGCTGTTACTTGGCAGTCATTAAACATGGGGATGCACCTGTACTTGGAACACTGAAGTGGCTTTCCGCAGATCCACGCGTAATATTCGCATACTCATTGAGGTGGTCATTTAGACTACGCCCCGTCTGGCAGATGTAGCGTGGCCACGTGATAAATAGCTGCAGTACACCGCTTTTGAAGTTCATCCTACAAACTTTCCTGCATGATCCTTATGGCACTTAATCGTTCGAGTGCCTTCGTTAGTTGTGTCGCTCGAGCATAAACTGCTAACTTCGATCACTGGCGTGCGTGTTATCTCAGCATGCAAGCGTCGGAAGACGGCTCGTGTATACCCTTCCATGTTCTGTCCTCTCAATGCGAAGAGAATGCTCGAAAAGGGCTTCTCTCCCTCGAGTGGCCGTATATTCTCTTACGCCAACGTTTTGTAGAATTACGCGAAACTGGGTACAAGAGAGTTAGCTGTCAGTATTAATTCGGATAATATTACAATGGCTTGCAATCGCGTTCATTGCTTCGCTCTTCCAGTGATACTTTTTTTACATTGTTAGGAGGCCCATAGCCGGCAATGTTTTCCAAGGGGTGCAGTGGAGGCGCACATGTTGAAAGCCTCGACTATTTCGGAAAAGCAACCACTTTTCAGTAATTATGTTCGGAAAAAATAAATCCTCCTTCACCAATGCTTCAGAAGATGTGGAGAGGGGGCCATCCCTCGTCCTATCTGGCTACGTGCCTGGCTCCTGGGCTTTGTTAGCTACGTCAAGTCCAGACGCGCAGTTTTTATAGGAAGTGCTATATGCCTAAGTTCAACCAGTAAAATCATGCACGAGCACGGAAGGGCAAGAAAAAAATACTGCGTCTATAGGCTGCACGCCCCTCAAATGAACGCACAAACGCTTCAGAGTGGCGTAGCGCTAGGTGGGTGCCAGGTTAAGTGTGTCTTTGCTACTGCCTCGCAATGCAGGACATTGCGCGCGCGATACAATCACAGCCGACAATTTTTAGATAGCGTTGACGGGACAAGCGTGAAATTTGGACGTCATATCGCGAAAGTTGACAGATCGTCGTAACATATCAGCAGCTTGCTTTCGCTTCAACACTCACTGAAAATATTATTACTATAGAAAGCAGTGAGGTCAAGGTATTGTGAACTTACGAAAGCTTCCATTGCCGGTATTCAACGTGGCAGCTATAGCTGTTTTCTTCGGAATAACTCGGCGCCTACGTCGTTTACGAAGGTAAGAGCCTTATTACACACAGTCGGATACCATTCCGGCATCCGCAACTCAGCAATTTTTTTCTGAACATTATTACTATGCAATTTTTCACGTGGAAGAACCGTGTTGTGATCATGAGGCTCGCCGTAGTGCAGGTCTTCGAGAATTTCGACTATCCGGGTGTTATTTAACGTGCACTGAGATAGCGCGGTACAAGTTCGACTATCATTTCGCCTCCATCAAAATTTGACCGCTACGGTTTTGACAAAACCCCGCGATTTCAGGGTAATATATTACTCTTGAATCGGCTTATCGTAATATATTACTCTGAAAGCGGCTCTCGGCTTACAAGCCGAGAGCCGAAACCATGAAGTGTACCCCTGTGGCGGACCACTTCAGCTGAATTATGCGCATATATGTTAAGGTATATGTTAAGGTTATGTTTTGACGCGCGTTGTTGGAGAGTGTGCGTACTATCGGGAGCAATATGAGCTCGAACATGTCTGCAGCGCCTGGCAACGGCCTCAAAGCCGGGATATATAGCGTTATATGCGAATGGCGCTGTCAAAACCGCAGGGGAAAGGACGGCTGCTCTTCCGTTGGCTGTTGGCACTCCCGCTTCGCCAGCGCTGCTGCGAAACGGCACCTGATTGAGTGCCGTCAGCTGCAAACAATAATAACCCAGAACAAAAGAAATATCTGCACGAGAAACAAAAGAGGGGAATCGAACTGTTCAGCCGCCACCAGATAGATATGATAGAAGCACTGCTTGCGCATCACGGGAGGGTACACGTCAGTTGATATGTCAATCAATCAATCAATCAATCAATCAATCAATCAGTTTATTATCATGTCATAAAAGGATGTTACAAGGAGTAAAATATACAGACGAGGGTCCCAAAGTACAAGACTGCAACGGGACCCTCGGGGATGATTACAAATAATAAAAGCACAAGCAGCTGTTAGAATCGTAGAAACAAAAATATACAAAGCAGACAAAAAATATATGTCGGCAGCAATATAGCCTGAGGAGTGTTTGGGTGTGGCTGTGCGCGTTGATGTGAAGTCGTGTCACCACTAGCGGATACTGACAAGCTGTATAAGCTGCCGTTTCGCAGCAACTATATCGAGGTGGGAGTGTCAGCAGATATATAGTGGAAGCGTGGCGCCCTCTATCCACTTTTTTTTTTGTTGTTGTTGGCGGCCGCTGTGATCTGATTGATGCAGGGCTCGAGGCTATTCCCATGCGCCCATGTGTTCACGCTGCTCACAAAAGCTCGCAGCGGGACGCCAGGGATGAGATAAACCATGAGCATCTAAGTATTCTCAATTCATAATATTTTGTGATTTATCATTTTTTTCTTTTACTTTTCGGACATAACTTTCTTTCTCTCCCGGTGCTTTCGTGTCCATAATAATGGGTAAAGTTTCTGTCAACTGGATTGCTACTTTTTCTTATTTTTTTGCATTTCATCTCTGTACAAAATATTTTACCTCCTCATATGTTGCAAACATCACTTCATAAAAAAAAAAGGTAAAGCTTCGCATCAACCGAGTTCTAGCTTGCAAAGGTGTTTTAAGTATACTGCCAGTGCATAACTGTGAAAGTCGGTGTATATTTCTGGTATTGTGCTGGAAAGTGTGTAACTCGCGCCAAAGTACAGAGCGAGTAAATATCTGCGAAATGAAGCGCAAAAAAAAAAAACTGCAACAGGAAGCAACGAATAAGCGCGCGTCTTCCTGCCTTGCTCGTTCCTTCGTGTTTTACTTTATTTCATAAAGCACTGTTACCAACTGTCCGTGTTAGTCGAGAAAATATTCCTTGAGAACAAAAAGCATACAGCCTATAAAGAAAGATAGCAGAGATAATTTGGTACATCAACAATACCCGCCCGCCACTATTGTCGAGGTTATGGGGCTCGAATACTCGCCCGAAGGTCCTGGGATCGAATCCCGGCCGCATTTCGATGGAGGCGAAGTGCTTGGCCCATCTGATTACATTTCATCATCATCATCATCATCATCATCATCATTATCATCATCATCATCATCATCACCAGCAGCAGCAGCAGCAGCAGCCTGACTACGTTCACAGCGCGACAAAGGCCTCTTCCATGTTCCGCCAGTCAACTCAGTCCTATGTTTGCTGCTGCCAATTTATACCCGCAAACTTCCTAATCCCATCAGTCCACGTAACTTTCTGTCCCCCCTTTCACTCGCTTGCATTCTCTGGGAATCCAGTCTGTGATCCTTAATGACCAGCGGTTATCTTGCCTTCGCGCTACGTGCTCTGTCCAGGACCATTTATTCTTCTTGATTTCGGCTATAATGACCCTAAAACCCGTTTGTTCCCTGACCCACTTTGCTCTCTTTTTGTCTCTTAAGATTGAATTTACTATTTTCCTTTCCATTTCTCGCTGAGTTGTCCTCAATTTAAGCTGAACTCTCTTTGTAAGTCTCCAGGTTTCTGCTCCGTAGCTAAGTACCAGCAGGATGCAGCTGTTATATACGTTCCTCTTGAGAGATAGTGGCAATCTACCTGTCGTAATTTGAGAGTGCTTGCCAAATGTGCTTCACCTCATTCTTAATCTTCTAGTTACTTCAATATTGTGGTTCGGCTCCGTGGTTATTACTTTTCCTAAGTAGACGTAGTCTTGTAACTTCAAGTGCACTATACCTATCTCGAAGCGCTGCTTTCTTCCGAGGTTGTTGTACATTACTTTCGTTTTCTGCAGATTAATTTTAAGACCTACTTTTCTGCTCTCCTTGTATAGCTCCGTAATCATGAGTTGCAATTCGTCCCCTGAGTTACTAAGCAATGCAATGTCATCGGCGAAGCGCAGGTTACTAAGGTACTCTCCATTAACGATGTCGGGGTGTGCACTCAGTATAGAGTCTCTTTCGTTCTTATTTTCGCCATTAGGGCTCCTCCATGTCCACTTGCGGTTTTCTCGTTTTCGGTAGAAGGTATTCAAAATCCGCAAATTATTGCGTTCTGCGAATTCTACTAGTAGCTCTCCTCTGGCATTTCTAGTACCGATGCCATAATCTCCTACTGCCTGGTCTCCAGCCGGTTTCTTCCCTACTTTTGCATTGAAGTCTCACATCAGTATAGTATACTGTGTTTGTGCCTTACTCATTGCCGATTCCACGTTTTCATAGAAGCTTTCAACTGACGCGTTATCATGACTGGACGTATAGGCGCATAAGCCTGTACCACCTTCATCTTGTATCTATTATTGAGTTTAATTGTGATACCTACAATCCTTTTATTCATCCATGTTGCCAGCTATGTTTCTGTGGATAACGAGCCCTACTCCCAGTTCTCTTCTGTCAGCCAAGCCCCGATAGCAAATGACGTGCCCATTCTGTAGCACTGTATAGGCCTCATCTGTCCTAGCCTCACTGGGCCCTATTAAATCCCCTTTAATGTACTCTAGCACCTCGAATAGTACAGCTAGACTCGCCTCACTAGATAAGGTTCTAGCGTTAAACGTTGCGAAGTTCAGGTTCCAATGGCGGCCTGTCCGGATTCAGAGATTCTTAGCAACATCTGCTACGTTGCAGATCTGACCGCCGCCATGGTCGGCTGCTTCGCGGCCACTGGGGACTGAGGGCCGTGGGTTAATTGACGTTTGCATGTGGGACGTAGTGGCCACATACTGCACCAGGGTGGCCAATCCTTCTCCTGTGAGGGAGTGCGTTACCGGCGGTGGTGACCTGTGAGGCCGCACCCCAGGCCTCTTAATGCAGTTCGATCACCACGCGGACTTTTTTTTTTATCCGGTTGGGAACTGCGCGACCCCGGGATTCGAACCACAGACTTCATGCAAGCGAGGATGATGGTCTAACCACTACGCCCTCGCTGCAAATATGATTACTTTTTATGTGCATATTAAACAACACCACATGGCCGAAATTTTATGAAAAGATGAAAATAATTAAATATGATTAACTCGCATAAAGATAAAATCATATGCTGTTATATTTCACATAGACCCCAAGTCGTGCTGGATCTATAGGTTTACCTATTGCACGGGCATGCGCAGATAATTTTTGTGCCTTCTTTTTTTCCCGCAGTTGTGCGTCTCTTCCATAGTTATTCGAAGTTTGCGGAGACATGACTTCTTTCTTGCGTCTATGTTTGCGTGCCTTGTCTTTTCGAATGAACGCACAATCCCTCAATGATATTGTCGCGGGTTATAAATTACAGGGGGTTTATTTAAAAACACGGACAGTGGAACTTATAGAGACGCTCTCAGAGAAGGCCGCTAGGATTGTCGTCTTCTTCACTTGCCTGCGCTGTGCCTCTAGAGCAAAACCGCGTTCTTCGTTGTCGTTGCTATCTCGCCGCTAAATGCAGCTATGCACGCGGCATTACCCTCCCGCCAGAGTGAGCGTCGTCCCGATGCTCAACAGGTAGAGATGCAGCCAGCGGGTGTTTACATCACTGAGAGTGGTAAAGTTTCATGCGGACCACGTGCACTGTCTCAGGCAGATGCTGGCGACGTTTCGAACAGGAGGAGGCGTCGGGCACGACTTCGTAAGTCACGTCACTAAGACGGCGCAAAACCTTGTAGGGTCCGAAGTATCGGCGTAGGAGTTTCTCTGAGAGGCCTCTTCGTCGTACAGGAAACCAAACCCAGACTCTATCTCCTGGTTGATAAATGACGAATCGATGGCGAAGGTTGTACCGTTGGGCGTCAAGTTGCTGCTGGTTCATTATTCTGACGCGGGCAAGCTGCCTTGCTTCCTCGGCGCGCTCAGTGAAGTCTGCGGCGCCTGTCTCTGAATCATTGCAATCGTAAGGCAGCATGGCCTCAAGCATTGTCGTAACTTCTCTGCCATGAATTAGCGCGAACGGCGTCATTTTTGTTGTTTCCTGGCGCGCCGTATTATACGCGAAGGTGATGTACGGCAATATTCGGTCCCAATTCTTGTGTTCCACGTCGACGTACATGCAAAGCATGTCAGCGATTGTCCTGTTAAGTCGTTCTGTAAGCCCATTCGTTTGTGGGTGGTAAGCAGTCGTCTTCCTATGCGCTGTGCCACTGAGCGTGAGCACAGTGCGCAAAAGCTCGGCTGTAAACGCGGTGCCTTTGTCTGTTATGACGACAGCTGGAGCACTATATGTCTCAGGACAATGTTCTCAATGAAGAACTGGGCCGCTTCAGCTGCAGTGCCCCTCGCGATTGCCTTGGTCTCCGTGTATCGGGTGAGGTAGTCCGTCGCCACTATAACCCATTTGTTGCCGCTGTCCGATGTTGGGAATGGGCCCAGCAGATCCATTCCGATTTGAGAAAACGGCGTTTCTGGCACGGACACAGGATGTAATAGCCAGCGGGTTTGACAGGTGGTACCTTGCGCCGCTGACAGTCAATGCATGTTCGGACGTAATGTTTAACCTCTGCTGCGATTCTTGGCCAGTAATATTTTTCTTTGATGCGTGTCAGTGTTCTTGTGAAACCGAGGTGGCCCGCAGTGGCTTCGTCATGGCAGGCTTGTAAAATTTCGCTGCGGAGAGCTCCAGGAACTACCAGCAGATAGCTTCTACCTGTTGATGAAAAGTTCTTTTTGTACAGAATTCCGTCCCGTAAACAGAATGACGATAAGTTCTTCGAAAACACTCTTGGTGCATTGGCGGCTCGTCCGTTCAAGAATTATATAAGTGAGTTGAGCTCCCGATCATCTTGTTGTTGCCGAGAAATGATAGCTGCATCAACAACTCCTAAAAAACCTGGGAAATCATCATCCTCTATAGCCGGTGATTCAATCGGAGACCTTGACAAACAGTCGGCGTCTAAGTGTTGCCTTCCGGACTTGTAAACTACGGCCAAGTCGTACTCTTGGAGCCGTAAGCTCCATCGTGCTAAACGTCCAGATGGGTCTTTCATGTTGGTCAACCAACAAAGAGAATGGTGGTCGCTTACGACTTGGAAGGCGCGGCCAAATAAGTACGGGCGGAACTTCGCAACTGCCCAGACGACGGCCAGACACTCCTTCTCCGTTGTTTAGTAGTTGGACTCGGCGAGTGTCAACGTTCTGCTAGCGTAGGCGACCACTCTCTCCATACCATCTTGGCATTGGACAAGAACGGCACCTAGGCCCACATTGCTGGCGTCTGTATGGATGGCTGTTGGTGCATTCTCGTCGAAGTGAGCGAGGACAGGTGGGGTTTGTAGACGCTGTCGCAGCTCGTTGAAGGAAGCTTCTTGCTCTTCACCCCATACAAATGCAATGTCTTCCCTTGTAAGGCGGGTGAGTGGAGAGGCGATGTGTGCAAAGCCTGCTATAAATCGCCGGTAGTAGGCGCAGAGACCCAGAAAACGCCTTACCGCTTTCTTATCAACAGGCCTTGCGAACTTTGCGACGGCTGCCGTTTTATCTGGGTCAGGCTTCACACCTTCGCGACTGATCACGTGTCCCAGGAACTGGAGTTCTTCGAAGCCGAAGTGGCATTTTTCCGGTTTGAGTGTGAGTCCAGCGGACCGTATGGCTTGAAGGACTGACAATAGCCGCTTTAGATGCTCTTCAAACGTGGCCGAAAAAACGATCACGTCGTCGAGGTACACAAGGCATGTTTTCCATTTTAGGCGAGACAGAATGGTATCCATTAGTCTCTGAAACGTGGCTGGGGCTGAGCATAGACCGAAAGGGAGGATTTTGAATTCATAAAGCCCGTCTGGCGTCACGAAGGCGGTTTTTTCTCGGTCGCGCTCATCTACTTCTATTTGCCAGTATCCACTTTTAAGGTCCATTGATGAGAAGTAGCGCGCATGCCGTAGCCTGTCCAAAGAGTCATCAATCCGTGGTAATGGATAAACGCCTTTTTTTTAACATGGTTCAGCTTACGATAATCGATGCAGAAACGCAAGCTGCCATCTTTCGTTTTCACGAGTACCACTGGCGATGCCCAAGGACTCTTCGATGGTTGGATTACATCGTCCTCTAGCATCTTCTTGACTTGCTGCTGAATTACCTCACGTTCTTTCTGAGCAACGCGATATGGGTTCTGTCGGATCGGTCTTGCTGTGTCTTCCGTAATGATGCGATGCTTAGTCAGAGGCGTTCGACCCACTCGTGATGTCGATGAGAAGCAGTCCTTGAACTGGTCGAGCAGCTTCATAAGACGGCATCTTTCAGTCGGTGTTAGACTCGGACCGATATCAACTGGTGGTGTATGTGGAGGTGATTGAGCTGTGGCTTCCCCTTGTATTAGAAGACAGTCGTGAGAGTAGTCGAGCTCTTCGAGGTACGCCACAGCCGTGCCTTTACCGATGTGCCGGCGCTCATTCGTGAAGTTGTCCAGAAGCACCTCTGCGCGCCCATCCACTAAGCTGACGATGCCGCGAGCGATGGCGATGCCTTGGCGAAAAAGAAGGGCAGTGATGCGTTCGGCTATGGCGTCTTCATTACAGTCCACGTCACAACACACGGAAACAAGACTACAAGAAAGTGGTGGCACGCAGACGTCGTCGTCAACCACACGTAACACCCTGGGTTCTTGGTCTGGATCTTGGGTCACAGACTTGTCAGTGGCGAATGTGATCACACCATCGCGTTATGTTGACCACAGCACCGTACTCTCTTAAGAAGTCCATTCCCAGTATCATAGGTTTGCAGCACTCCGGTAGGATCAGAAATGTGGCTACAAAAGCCACATTCTCAATTGTGAGTCTTGCTGTACATTTTCCGGTGGGAGTCATTATCTGGCCTCCAGCATTTCGGATATAAGGGCCCGTCCATTCCATCCTGACTTTCTTAAGTTCGTCTGCCAATCGTTCACTCATTATGGAAAAGTCTGCACCCGTATCGACTAAGGCTGTCACTTCAACGCCGTCAATCGTCACAGCGAGGTCGGCAGTCACAGTTTTCTCGGCCGAGTCTTCATCGTCATCTCTCACGTGTTTCGGCAGCAGTGGGGGATTATCGGCAATTCGACGGCTTGCAACCTTCCCCCCAGAGGTCGCTGCTTTCAGTTTCCCCGCCGTGGGCTGGGAGACCGACCTCTGACAGCGTCGGCAAAACTACGGCGGCTTGGTGAACCAAAGCGAGCCGGGGATGGTGAGCGCGTCCGGAAGGTAGAAGAGCCTTCCCGCCTGCCAGCCTGGTCGTCGTCGATGTGGGCATGGCTTTCGTCAAACTGTCGGCGCGTAGCTGTAGGTGCACTACCGCGGTATTCGGCTCGGCGATGTGGGCAAAAACGGTAAATGTGCCCTGGCTCTCCACAGTTGTAGCAGAGTGGTCGGCGATCCGCAGTGCGCCATATGTCGATCTTCCGCATATAGGGTCGCCTGACAGAATCCTGCTGAGCCCAGGCTGCCACAGGATACGGTTCGAGGTACTGCGGCGCTGGCATGGGCGTGGGTCGACGAACAGCGTCTGCATAGCTGTATCCGTTCGGCTGGTAGGATACTTCTGGAGCCAATGGACGACGCACAGCGTCTGCATCGGTACACGAGTTTGGATGGTGTGGTGGAGCGGAATACTGCTGAGGAGAGGCAAACGCTTGTCGAAGTTCATGGCGAACGACTTCAGCGACGGAGGCTACCGTGAACTCCTGCTGCGGGGGTGCCTGTGACTGCAATGTGTATTTTGCGTTCTCCTTCGCGATCTCCTCACGCACGATCTGTCTAATCAGGTGGCGTAGAGAAAACTCGTCGTTTACGGTAAGTGCGGCGGCGCCTGCAGCTGCGCCGGTGGCCGGGCGATCAGACTGTCGGTACCGTTGCTGCAGCGCACGCTCTATTGCGGTGGCCTCCCTGGTGAACTCGTCCACTGTTGTCGGCGGATTGCGCACAAGACCAACAAATAGCTGTTCTTTACGCCCCTCATGAGATGGCTTGCTTTCGAGCCTCGGGCATGTTGGGGTCCGCCCGGTGGCACAGGCGCACCATATCCTCAGCAAACATGGCGACGCTTTCATGCAGCTGTTGGGTGCGTCCTTCAAGAAGGCGTTGTGCGTTTTCGCGTCGGTCCGCGTTACCGAAGGTGTCAAGAAACCGATGACGAAACTCCTCCCATGTCGTCAATGTTGCTTCCCGGTTTATAAACCACGTCTTCGCGCCGTCTTCAAGGGCGAAGTATACGTGGAAGAGCTTTCCCTCGAGGCTCCAGTAGTTCGATTTAGCTACCCGTTCAAACTGCTCAAGCCAGTCTTGCGCATCTTCGTTCGGCCGGCCATGAAATGGTTCAGGAATGCGCATATTCTAGACCGTCACCTGTGCAGGACTCCTTGCCATTTCTTGAGTAGGGGGGGGGGGGGGGGGGCTGTCGGAATTGTTGCTCCCTTTAAAAGGCCAAATTCTGGTTCAAGACCTTGAAGGCGACGGCTTGAGCGGTGCACAGGCGTCTCCACGCGTGGCTGTCTCGTAGGGCAGGACTCGGGGCTTCTCACAGGGGTGCTGATCATGAGGTGGTAGTACCCAGCTCCTCCACCAGTGTCGCGGGTTATAAATTACAGGGGGTTTATTTAAAAACACGGACAGTGGAACTTATAGAGACACTCTCAGAGAAGGCCGCTAGGATTGTCGTCTTCTTCACTTGCCTGTGCTGCGCCTCTCGAGCAAAACCGCGTTCTTCGTTGTCGTTGCTATCTCGCCGCTAAATGCAGCTATGCACGCGGCAATATACTTTTTTTGGGGGGGGGACGTAAAACTTGGCAATTACAGTAGAGAGAGTATATATTTACGAAATGAAGTTCGAGAAGGACGATAACAGGTGAACTGATAGTGTCTGGCGCATCATAGCCATTGCTGCTATTGCGCCATACAACCCCAACATAACTAACTAACTAACTAACTAACTAACTAACTAACTAACTAACTAACTAACTAACTAACTAACTAACTAACTAATTAACAAGGGACGAATAGAATGTCTTTTCTTCAGATACCGCCCTCATCATCCACCCTCATTGCTCAATTCAAAGCTGGCATTGAAGACCGTCTTTCAAGTTATGAAATCTAACCTGACCTTTTTTTTGTTTGCCCACCCTTAATCTAATGTCGCATGTCTCAATCATACCTACGAGTTACATTGAATGGCCCTCCACGGTGGTCCAGTGGCTATAAGGTACTCGGTGGTACTCGGTGGTACACAGGTCGTGGGATCGAATCCCGGCTGCGGCGGCTGCATTTCCGATGGAGGTGAGAATGCAGTAGGCCCATGTGCTCAGATTTGGGCGCACGTTAAAAAACCCACCAGGTGGTCGAAATTTCGGGAGGCCTCCATGGTGGTTTTTGGACGTTCATAAAAAAATTATCTACAACTGCACACTTTCAGCTGTAAACAGATTCCGCGATGGGCTTTTTGATATCGAAATCCCACAAATTGTTTATCCAGGCCCAACGAAGCGAAGTTAATGAACAACGGTCCATCGGCCTCAACGAGGTTTGTTTGGTGAAGCGCTTATCCCATGGATCGCTGCGCACATCGTTCGCAGCACTGAATGCGTAATCTCGACTCGGTCAACAAGTACGGACGGTGCGTTAAGTGAGAGTGCGTTCGATAGCCGTGTCAATGCGGTGCATGATCCTTGCTATTAATGTCGTGCAATAGAAGTTCGATCTCAGGCAGTCGTATACAAGACGCATGCTCATGTGTGCGGTTTCAGGTCTAATGAACGTGTTCGCGTGCTATAGTAGCTTAGTCAGATTTTTTTTTCCGGCTGCTATGAAAGGAGTCGACTATACTTTACGTATGCTCGTGCGCGCGTTAGGGTTGGGGTACGTGTGCATTTACATGCACCACCACTCCTCCCCCCGTTTTCTCTGGCTACACCACAGTCGCGAACCGACGACTGCTGTATTGAAATTTTGGGCGTAGCCAGAAATTGTATTCGGTGGAGAAATATATATATATATATATATATATATATATATATATATATATATATATATATATATATATATATATATATATATATATATATATATATATATATATATATATATATATATATATATATATATATATATATATATATATATATATATTTATATATATATAGTTCGCCGACGGCGGCACGTTTCCCGAGCTTAGAATGTGCTCCGCGCGTATAAGTGTGGCTGATCGCTCCACGACAGTGCTATTTGCTGTGCTCGAGAAATGTTCCCATGAATTTATCCTCGGCATAGACTTTTTATCCGGCCACTCCGCCCTTATTGATTGTGGAACCGGCATGCTTCAACTTCATTTACCGTGTTAGCATGACGACCCAACACCAGCTCAACCCCGTCTGTGTTCTGCAGATCACGTTCGCCTAGCACCTCAAGCCGTTACTTACGTGAGCCTGAGATCTGTCCCTCCTGGTCCCGATGGCGACTACATGTTGGCTGACACCTATTGCTGACGTTCTGCTGGCCAAAAATGTTGCCGTGCCTAACACACTTTTGACAGTCACGGGAAATACAGCATCTTTTCCGATCCTAAACTTCAGCCGGTGCGCTCAAGTTATCCCAGATGGTATGACTTTGGCAAAAGTTTTTTCTACAGATGCTGCCATTTCGGCGTTCGTTGCCGAATCTTCTTCGTCCTCTGCCCCGTTCTCATCCTCGAAAAGCGCAGCGGATGCCACCATCGACAAGATGATCGCTCCGGACCTTCTTTCAGCACAGACAGCTGACATCCGGCACCTGCTGAAATGCTACCTCGACATCTTTGATTTTGATGACTGCTTTGGGTCGGACATTCTTTGCAACTCATAAGATTAACACAGGAGACGCCAGCCCCATCCGACGACGTCCTTATCGCGTGTCTAATGCTGAGCGACAAGTTACCCAGCACCTCCACCAAATGTCACGGGGGTGAGAGAATGAATGAAATGGATATATTTACAAAATATACAGGGAGATTCAGAGGCAGCTGCAGCCAAGATGGAGGTCCATCCGCAACAACAACACGAGCACGGTCGCTGGTCGCTTTCATTGTCTTCGTCGTCTATAATGCTCTTTCGTTGCTGATGTCGTGTAACAATATATATATATATATATATATATATATATATATATATATATATATATATATATATATACATATATATATATATATATATTTATATATATATATATATATATATA
Source organism: Rhipicephalus microplus (assembly GCF_013339725.1). Lineage (NCBI taxonomy): Eukaryota > Metazoa > Arthropoda > Arachnida > Ixodida > Ixodidae > Rhipicephalus > Rhipicephalus microplus. Next base: position 208,543,707 of record NC_051165.1, read on the forward strand.
TATATATATATATATATATATATATATATATATATATATATATATATATATATGTGTGTGTGTGTGTGTGTGTGTGTGTGTGTGTGTGTGTGTGTGGTGTGTGTGTGTGTGTGTGTGTGTGTGTGAAAACTAGGGGATTCAAAGAACGCTGCAAACTACATCTGTGCCATAATTAACAAAAAAAAAATGCCTTATAACTAAATAAAATCGCTAACCTCAGTTACGGCTAGTGAAACAGAACAGTTGGATGCCTACATACGTCGATTGTTCGGGGTACCTACGCCCGTTGTATTAGCTATCCACACTTGCCGGTGCATCACATTGTCCTGTTTCGTCGTTTGGTGGCGGGAATGCTGAAACGGCTTTGCAGGTGCTTCCGAATCCGCCTGCGTAAGGGACGTGGTCCGACTGGGGGCCGGACGTCGCTTTGGGCGGCCGGACGCGCCCTTCCGGCACGCGACTTCACGCTTGCCTTGGTCACCATTGTGCGGCGTCAGGACGTGTGTCGGCCGCCACAATGGAGCCCCGGCGGCGGGATGGACCGCGGCTCCTTGCGGTCGTAACAAGCCCGAGGCTCGTCAGCCGTGTCCCCTTTCGGCCACGCTCCCGTGCCCAAGGGTCTTGTCGTCCCTATGCTAATGACTCTGTTCGTACACCGAGTGCACGCTCTGGCTGGCCCACCGTCGGTGCCATCTCGTTTAGGCTTAGCGCGGCAGTGCCAGGGACCAGAATGCTGGCCCGCCGTCGGTGACTGCACTCGAGGCGGAACGAAGCAGAGCTGAACAAAAGTGGGTGGAGCTGCACCATGCGACCGGGAGAGATATTGCTTGCAAACAAAGCCGTGTTGGAGCGTGTCGCGCTGTTAAATCGGGTCGTTGCACCGATGCGATTGAGGGTCAGTGTCGACCGAGTCAGGGCAGGGCTAGGGAGAAGCTCGTCGGCCTTGCGGCTCGTCCGAAGGAATCGACTTGCTCGGCTATGGATGGTGGGTTGGTTCAACTGAAGACGTAGTCAGCGGTGAGATTGCGGTTGCTTAGTTTCACATAATAAAGAAGTCAGTCTGAGTAATGTTAAAAGGGTAACTTTACCCTTCCTGTCGCTCTGTATCCCATAAAATTATTCGCTCATGGTGTGGTTTCAATTATATTATACCTTCGATCTTTTCTCCGTTTACGTTTTTGCCTTTTTAGCGAGTTTTTGGCATTATCGTTATTTTTTTCTTATGTGACTCATTCGATTTTCCCTGGAGCAGGATGGCAGCCAACGTATGGCTGTTATTGTTAACCTTATGTTTTTCTTCTTGATTGAATTCTTGAATACGTTATTTCTTTAATATTTTTCAAAATTTTGCTGAATCTATACAGGTTGTTTAAGACCTGTGTTGCGCATTAAAAAAATGGCAGCATATCCACGGGGTGAATGATGAAGAGTGGGGCGAAGAATCCATCCGTCCATTCGTTCTTGCTTCCGTCCGTCCATGCGTCCGTCTGTGTGACCGTCCGTGCGTCCATCCATCCGTCCATGCGTGCGTCTGTTTGTGCGTCCGCACGTCCATCCGCGCGTCCGTCCCTACGTTCGTCCATACATCCGCCCCTGCGTCCGTCCATGTGTTTATCCATCCGTGCAGCCATCCGTGCATCCGTCCATGCATCTGTCTGTGTGTCCGTTGGTCCATTTATAGTCAACACTCCAAGTACCACCATCTCGCATCTTTTCATCATATATTTCGCACATAGAAGCACCGCCATCCAGCGGGCATTCCAAGGACTAAACGAGAGGTGGCACACGCACACTTTCTTACGGCTTGCACTTCGTGTCTACTTCCCACCTTTAACCACCTCAAGTTCATGGTATATACTGTTTCACTGTATCTGTGGCACTGCGGCCCAACGCTCGCTAAACCTTTCTAAAACAAAGGAGGTTACGCCCAGTGAGTATAACGTAGCAACCCTTTTTTGTCAGATAGTGCTCAATGTACCTGCCAATGGCTGCTAATGGGGAATGAGAGACAGGAAAATTCGGCCTTTAGTTAACGCGCACGCTGATAATTTTTTATCGTTCAAAAACGCACAGGAGAAATCTCCTACCGGCATCACCATGCAAGTCAAAACGTAAGAATGGTTACGCACTACGACGAGGGACGAACGGGTGCCGCTTTAAAGAGCTTCGCCCCCTCCCCCCCCCCCCCCCCCAAAAAAAAAAGAATGAATAGGCGTCTAATTCTCGTAGTATTGTTCTGAGCCACATGCTGCACGTTATATTTTTTTTTTTCCAATTCGTCGTCTATAGTACCACTGCTAAAACCTGGGAAGTCACCATTGGAACTCTCCTCCTATTGCCCGATCACATTGGCTAGTTGCATGGGTAACGTGATGTAGAGAATAATCCTCGGCCGCGTGGAGTGGTACTTGGAGTATAATGAGATCTACCAGATGCCGGCTTTCGACTTGGTCGATCATCGATTGATAGCGTCGTTGACCTAATCACATACGTTGAGCGCGAGAAAGGTCGTTAAGCATCTTAGCACCTCTTTGTTTCTCGACATTTAAGGAGCTTGTGATAACGTTACTCACAAAGCCGTCCTTGCCGCACTAGAAGGGATATAAGTGGGTGGCAGAACGCTTAATTGGATACGCCGCTATCTTCACATGCGATCATTTTTTGTGACCACAGAGGCCGGAAACACCACTGCACATTTCAGTTGTCGTGGCGTTACTCATTGTACTGTGCTGAGTCCCGTGCTATCTATTGTAAGACT
>NC_051165.1:208548964-208583964 GCF_013339725.1 Rhipicephalus microplus
TCTCAGTAAGTAGAGCGCAAAAACACCGTTTTGAGGCAGTAGCGCTCCTGTCGGTATGTTCCGACGCTGAAACCGAAGGTATGTTCAAAGCTATGTCTGGTCGTTAAAAAGCAGATCTCATAAAAGCACACGTAGACATTGAATATTATCGACAAATCAGATTAACAGACGGTGACAGCGCTTTATAGAAGAGTAAATTGCTGTACGGACGAAGCTATACCCTCACGTGTTTATTTTAAATAAAACTACATTGCTGAAGAAAAACTATACGAACTTTTCCTTGAAACAAACCATTTAAGAAAAAAAAAGCTATTAAGGACTACCACAACAAAGTAAATTTTATTTCAGCTTTTTTTTTCTGGGTTCCTTTCTGAAATGGCTAGATCAAGAATGCTTTTTTTATAAATCGGGACGTCGTGACTCCCAATAAGGTGTAGATAGATAGATATGTGGGGTTTAACGTCCCAAAACCACACTATGATTATGAGAGACGCCGTAGTGGAGGGATCCGGAAATTTCGACCACCTGGGGTTCTTTAACGTGCACCCAAATCTAAGCACACGGGCCTACAACATTTCCGCCTCCATCGGAAATGCAGCCGCCGCAGTCGGAATTCGAACCCGTGACCTGCGGGTCAGCAGCCGAGTACCTTAGCCACTAGCTCATCGCGGTGGGGCCAGGATGTTGGGAAGCCTGTATACAGTACGCATGTGTTTGTACAGTACGCATGTGTTTGTACGCGGCGGGGCTCCCAATAAGGTGTGAATTTCGTCTAAAAAACACGGCACTTCGTCAATTTACCGCATGCGCAGCCTGTACAAGACACGTTCGCTCTGTAAAATTCTTTTCTTTTTTGCGTTCCTCAGATACGCTTTCTGGATGCAGTTTGGCTTTTCCTTCTTTGGCGGTGGTGAAAGTACAACATGAACGGACGGTGGAACATTATAGTCCTGAGAGACTGGCACGACAATACAGTGGATGCTCTTGCCCTGTCAACTTGTGTTGGCTTGACTCAAGTGAACGAAGAAAAAACATGGGCGGGTTGGTTAAGCTTTATTGTAACAACTAGTGCGAACGACATAGACGTAGAAAAAAAATTGCTCGTGCAGTGCGCTTCTTCTCCGAAATTTAGCTCTTACTTATTGCGTCAAAGGTAATTTTTGTTTCGACTTCCGTACTTTTATTACTTGTTATGCCTATTTTTTCAAATTTTTTCCTGTCTTCAATCATTATCAGGACGTAAATAGCAGCTCGCAGTTCATCTGCCTGATTCTCGGCCTATCACTCAAGTTGAGCTCATGTCAAGCTGAAAGAACGTCATCTTCACCACTAACTTTTTCTTCGTCTCCGCGTTCATCGTTTGAGCTACCCGTTGCAATTGGACCTGCTGTACACTGTGGCGCGGATCAGAACCAGCTGATCCACGTTTTCTTGCAGCACCAGTGGATGTACAGGTAATCAGTCCTGCGCAGGATTTGGGGAGAATCGCACCTGGCACCACATCTCAGTGGCCTCAGCCGTAACTGAATGGGAAATATGTGTAGGAACAGAACAATTATCTGACAAATGGTAGTCAAAATTGACCCACAGTTTTGCATGCATCACAAACCCAGCGGAATATTCTGTTAACATTGCAGTAGCGTAGCGCCATGTGCATGCGTGTATGCTTCCGGAGAATTTGAATATTTCACACTGCGGCTCTGATATTCTTATACGCCGTTTTATCATCCATCTAAATACACTGGGAACAAACGCGCTTTGTCAGGTTACATTGTAGTTTTATCAGAATGATCCCGTGGGTCAATAGTAGTAGACCAGTGAGACCGCTTTTATAATCAGTTCTCTAATGCGGGGAGGGGTTGCACGGCTACTGTCGAGAGGGGGTGCCACGTGAACGGGTTCACAAATAACAAAGAGCTGGTCTGGTCAGACGGTGTTGACGTCTGAAGGCTAGGGCGTGCAAGCGCAAACAGAAGGGAGAAGTTGAGACGACACAAGCGCCGTATTTGCACGCCCAATATTTGAACACCCCTCTCTCTCTCTCTCTCCAAGTCCTGGTCATATCAAGCGGCGCCACTAAATGAGCCGCCACACAGTTCTTATCACTACGGGCTCATGCCCGTCCTTGAGCTGCGCCACCGCGAACCAGGTATATGCTGGTTCTCCGGTGGTGTCTTCGTTCTGGACGGTCGCTGTCCCATCGATCGGTCACGAAGGGGCGTCAGCGGTATTCGACGCTGTAGAGAGACGTTCGCCGAGTGTGTTCCGGAAAGAGGAGACGAGGGAGTGAACAGAGGCGAGGATGACCCGAACGGTGGAGTGTTTCCGTTCGTCGCAGGCAGCGGCCCCGACCTCGCCGTCCAAGCTGAGGTGGCCCTCATGAAAGGTTTCTCCGACGGAGATACCCTTGAGCTTCTCTTGAGTACGGTGCTTCCGGGCATTGTGGGTATCGAACTGCGACGAACGCCTTCCATTCTCGTTGGTGATGGAGCCGGTGAGGAGACGCTGCTTGGAAACGTCGGTGGGGTTACTGGCAACGCAGGTGGTGATTGCAAGTTCGCCGCTGATGGCGATGTTACTTGAGGTGGTGGTGTCGTCCTGGTCGGTGATGGTGTCGTTCGTGGAGTTGTTACGGAAGAATGCGTTGTTATTCCGTAAGTCTGAGTTAGCCGGGGAGGAGGTGTCACGCGGGGAGGTGATGTCGTCAGGGTCGGTGACGTCACTAATGGAGGTGGCGTCACTCGGGGCGTGAGCTGAAGCGGTGGCGTTATCCTAGGGGGTGGCGACGGCAAGCCGTTACCTTGCGACGGCTGGCTGTTCACCGCGGTAGATGCGATGTTGGGTGTCGCAATGTGCATAGGTTGAAGAGATGTTGGCGACGGCAGCGCGCTTCGTCTGGGAGGGCTACTGCTGTGAACGAAGCTGACTTGGGCAGCTGGGGTGGTCGACGGTACTGCGGGAACTGCCGGCACCGGCGACGGCGGAGGGATTCTCTTAACGGGAACGCCAGTATGGCGAGAAAAGTCAACCAGTGTCGTTGCTTCAGGCGTGCCTTGTGGTGTCGTACTCGTCGGAGTAATCGGCGATGGTGGTGACAGCGTAACGGGCTTGCTTGACGCATCGTGTCGTGAAACACTCTTCTGGAGTTCTGTCGACGGCGTCAATGTTCCAGTGGAGCTTGTAGCCGTAGTGGAAGTGGGTTTCGCCAACGAGCGTCTCGGTGTGTACGAAGGCGCGTCGGCAGCAGGAGAAGAGCTGGTAGCCGGCTCACGAGGTGTCTCAGCCTGAGGCGTCTGCTCAGTCTCTCGCGACGGCACCCTTTCACGAGACGTCGAGTCTTCTGAGAGGTCTGCAGCCCAGCGACGTCTCGCTTCGCGGCGTGACGCCCGTCGTCCTGCACAGGTGAGATGAACCACACATAGAGCTCTAAAACGTGCCTCCCAAAATACGCGCTAAAGCTCTTGGGTACATTATAAGAACATTGGAAAAAAATAATGTCCTGTTGAGCAGCAGCAGGCTATAGACACGCTCTCCAGGTCAGTTCCTTTTTATACATAAAATATTACAAACCCTAGACCTCTGGCCTTGTTGGTATCGGTTATAGTTATAGCTATGTAGCATGATACTAGCGAACAGTGCACAGACATATGGAAGAACAGCAACAACGCCAGACTTCAACTAACTTTTATTGCACACGAAAACATTCCCTTTAACATCAATGAGGAGCTGCATGGCTGATCACTTATCGTTACGCCTTCGTGCTGGTACTAGTAGCCTCGGTGGATCCCCATGAAATACAAAAGGAATTTTTCTGTGCAATAAAATTAAGTAAAAATATGGCGTGTTGCTGCCTGTACACTATCCATGTGCTGTTAGTCAGTGTCATATTACATGGCACTAAAACCCGTTTTCTCCTTGAGGTTGAGGGGACGGACACAAACGCTGTCTCTTCCATCAGGTAAGATCCGCCTACAACTGAATTACTAACCATCTCGCTCTCTTGCTCGAAGAAATCCTATACCTCTCACACCATAATTCAACGAACTCATGTGGGTTTACGCCCCAATAAAGTCTCGTCAACAAAGAAAACGGTATAACGAGTGGGTTCTTTATAAGCCGATGTAATACTGAGAACATGGAATGTGTTCAGTTCACGCGAACTGTCAATTTATAATGTTTCTTCTCCTTCTTTACACTAATTGTTCACAGTGTTCAATTACTACATTTAAGCACCAGAACCACAAATTAACCACGTGAACGCATGTGCATTAGAAAAGCTGCAAAACACCGTCTGACGTCTGCCGTCGAAGCAGACGTCAGCGTACTTGATTGTCGCAAGTTCTGGCTTGATTGCGATGCTCAAGTTAAGGTATAGTTAATGCTTTCGAACCTCTGTTGTGTTATCGACGAAGTTAGCGTAATTCAATTCATCACGCCTCTTCTTTAAGCGGTGTGAGAAAGCAAAGACTCGGTTTCTATCAGTAACGTTAAGCGTCACTGGCACTGCCTTAAGTTTCGTTATACGAAAATGGAAAGTTATTTTCTTGCATATCTGGCCCTTAAGACAGCGAGCATGGAAAGTACGAGAGGTATACCCATACGAATTAGCATTTTTACCTCATTATTGTCGTATAAAGACAATGGAGGCTGACACCATTATGGGATGTCAGCCACCACCATGCACCCAGATATCTACGTTCATTTTAATGTGTCGCCTCTACGACGCCTGTTTCGTAGACAATAAAAAAGTAACTGAAAAGAAAGGTATATAAGAACGAAAGAGAAATGCATACGACAGCCGGACATAACCATAAAATCCAACTGGCCTAAGCCGAACTGTCTACGCGCGTTTTACCGACAATGAAAAGGGAAAACGTCAGCACAAAAGTTATCTCGAAAGAGAAGTGATGAATAGAGTGAGAACGTAATCGTAAAAGTCACGAGACCTCGAGAGGGTGCACGACCATACACGCGACAGTGGAGCACAACGAGATATGCGTATTCGTCGGGTCTCTTTCTGTACGTTCTTTCGATATGTCTTTTTTGCTTGGCGCACTACTGCATCCACTTCGCCCTTTTTGGGCACCGTCTCGTTAGATTGAAGCAGCTCGACATTTGGACGTTATTCATGCGATCTTTTTTTTTCGACTATATGTAGCTTAAAACGATGTATCACTGTACTTGGTGCTGCGAAATGAAGCTATTCACTGTAACGTCGAGTTCTCGAGGCAGGATCTCACACTCGCAGCTTTTCAAGCTCGCTAATGAAGATTGTATGCCTCGGAGTCGGTCCTGCCACTAATGACGCTTTCTCGCTGCCACCATCATTCAACTGCCGAATCGCTATAAGGGGGCGCTGAAGATGACTGTCAGAGAGTGAGAGAAATGCATGCTTTGCTTCGTTACTCATTAACTCTTGAGAAGCAATATGGTGGGCTACTTTAAAAACTGGCTGTCCTGATACGCTGCTAAGACAGACAAGGCACAGGTTCGGTGGTGAGCCCACCGCGGAGGCCCAATGGTTACTGTGCTCGGCTGCTGCCTCGAAAGACGCGGGTTCGGTACCTGCCGCGGAGCGGTTGCATTTAGACGGATTGATTGATTGATATGTGGGGTTTAACGTCCCAAAACCGCCATATGATTATGAGAGACGCCGTAGTGGAGGGCTCCGGAAATTTCGACTACCTGGGGTTCTTTAACGTGCACCCAAATCTGAGTACACGGGCCTACAACATTTCCGCCTCCATCGGAAATGCAGCCGCCGCAGCCGGGATTCGAACCCGCGACCTGCGGGTCAGCAGCCGAGTACCTTAGCCACTAGACCACCGCGGCGGGGCACATTTAGACGGAGGTGAAACGCTTTAGAGTCCAGTGTACTGTGCGATTTCAGGGCACGTTACGGAAACCCGGCTGGTTCATCTTATGCGGAGCATTTCACTGCATCATCTCTCATAGATCATAGGAGTCGCTACGTTACGTTAAACTACACAAGCTAAACCAATCAACTGTTTTGGTTTATTGTTTCATCGCAGCCACGGTGGCCGCATTTCAAATGAAGGGGAAAATGCTTGAGGCTCGTGTACTTAGATTTAGGGTCAAGTTCAAGAACACCAGGTGGTCGAAATTTCCGAAGCCCTCTACTACGGCGTCTCTCATAATCATATGGTTTTGAAACGTTAAACCACAACAAATTATCATTGCGTATTAGTTTGATCTTGTTCGAACTGAAATGAGACAATCACGCGGTCGTATTTCGATTGCTCACAATTAATTTCCAATGAACACCCAGGCGACGAGTTGTGCGAAAGAAATCAGTTATTCGAACTAACCAGGCCAGTGCTCTTCAAAATACAAAAACAAGTCTGTACGGTGAATATTTACTCGCTGTTCACATTTCTTGCCTTATATTTCACCATCAAAAGTATCCTTAATGGCGCTGTGACGTTATATGTAATGGAAGAATGCATCACCGGCAACAACGAAAAAGCAATGGGACGCCGGCTGGTCTCAGATGCAACTCATTCACTTTAAGAAATGTGCTTTATTTGAGGCTAAAAATTTTGTCTTGTTAATGGCAACAGGTGTTTTCCGAAACATTAACTATGAGAACAGTTCAATGCTCTTGAATGTTTTAAATAAAATTAAAGAGCAGCGAAGTGTCTGGTTAGGCTACACGTACTCTAACCGAGGAACAAATTCGGATATGTGAACGAGCTATTTAAATTTAGTGTGCTTTTCACGCGGATGTATCTTCCGAGAAGTGTAGGGAAGGTGTTCTCTCACTGAACGAAACGATAATAAAGTTTCTACTCTACTGCTTAGAAGCCTCGCAAATGAACACAAACACTATTAGAAGGAGTAGCTCACCTTGAGCTAGTGCACTGCTCAGAACAGTGCAACAAAAATTAAAGAAGTAGAGCCTCCATGTTTCACGCTTAATTACAAAGCAATCAAGAAGTGACCTCGTTGATCTTCTCTCATTACAATAATAAGGGCACCTTAATGATGTGGTTTATTCGTTGTAATAAGTAAGCCTACCTTTTCATAGGCTTTTCAGCCTGTGGCCTCAACAAAGCTAGGTAGTTCTCGCCTTGAGAGAGGTGTTAGATGGAGCGAGTGGCCTCCCTTCTTTTGTATATTGTTCTTTGCAGTTGTACATGACCCAGTGTGTAGCCTGGTGTAACAACGTGAAAATATCGCGTACAGCCAGTGGTATTGTGGCTCTATAAAAGACACTGAGCTAGCTTTGAAATGGGCGAAAATATGCTGCAGACCGTGCCAGCCGCAGGACGATGTTGTCGCATTCTCAAACACGTTCCTCGTCGAACTACTTACGCTGCACTGAAAAAAGACGTCGGCCGAGAAGGAGGATATGAAGTCAGGTAATTAGCCAGTCCATACTTAGCTTGTCGCTTTGTTTAGATACAATGGTCTGAACGGGACTAAAAAAATCAAGACTTATGTAAATACAAAAAATCTCATCACCACATATCCACAGAGTGCTATTTCTAAACTTTCCTCTCTCCCTACGTGTAAGCTGGGAAACTGCACTTAGTCTAGTTAGCCTCCCTACCTTTCTGATATTTTTTCTCTTTCTCTTTTAAACTAGTATTAATATGGTAATAAATGTTGGGCTTTTAGGCTCCAAAACCACGTGCCATATGGTTATGATTGAAGCCTTAGTGGTGGGTTTCAGAAATTACGACCATCTGATGCGTTGTTTAGTGCGCACCTAAAATTTAAGTACAGGAGCCCATGACACATTGCGGAGGTCTATAGTGGTTATGGTGTTTGACCGCTGACCCGCAGGTTGCGGGATCGAATCCCGGCCGCGGTGGCTGCATTTTTGCTGGAGGTGAAAATTCTCGAGGCGCGTGCGCTTAGATTGAGGTGCACGTTCAAGAACACCAGGTGGTCAAGATTTTCGTAGGCCTCCAGTATACGGCGTCTCTAATAATCAGATCGTGGTTTCGCCACGTTAAACCCCATCACTTATTATTACACGGGCCTTTACCATTTCGTCTTCATCGAAACGCGACCACCGCGGCACGAATTTGATCACGTGACCTTCGGGCTAGCAGTCGTGTACCATGACCACCAGACTACACCGTGGTGGATAAACAAGCGTTCCCATTTTTTCTTTTTTCGAATACGTGTGAAAGAGTCCGTACCGAGCGAGTCCTCCCTGTCCGAGCCGTGCCTGAGGAAGTCGAACAGCTGGTCGTCGCTGGCCATTTCGGACGAGGAAGGCCGGCTGCGGCGAAAGCTGCGTCGCAGGCTGTTCGAAGGACTGGCGTCCGGGGAGCTGGCGCTGGTCGTGAAACCACGCTCGTCCGTGGTGCGAAGACGCGGCATGTCGCCGGGGGCTCGCGGCTGGCTGCCGTCGGGCTCTGCGATGGAGCGCCGGCGGTTCTCCTACGTGCGCAAAAAAAACAGGAGTGCGTTAGTGTACATGAACACTATAAGATTAAAGAAACATTCTGGAGTCATTCCCCTGTTAGGAAAGTGTGGGAAAGTGAAGCTTAGCGTGTGCGTACCTGATCTGTTAGTATTTATTTTTTAATTTTTTCCTTCCTTCCACGCGGAATACCGTCCAAGGTGTGAGGGCGCGCCTACGCAGTTGGCATGATGGCAATAATCGCTTACGTGAAGGCGCCGGCACCGGAACGTGGCGTCGTGCCATCTTATCCAAGTAAAATGAAAATATGGCAACGTGAACTGACAACTGTGACAACTATCAATAAACAATTGTTTATATAAGACGTGAGGGCGCGCCTACACAGTTGGCATGATGGCAATAATCGCTTACGTGAAGGCGCCGGCAGCGGAACGTGGCGTCGTGCCATCTTATCCAAGTAAAATGAAAATATGGCAACGTGAACTGACAACTGTGACAACTATCAATAAACAATTGTTTATACAAGGCATGAGGGCGCGCCTACGCAGTTGGCATGATGGCAATGATCGCTTATGTGAAGGCGCCGGCACCGGAACGTGGCGTCGTGCCATCTTATCCAAGTAAAATGAAAATATGACAACGTGAACTGACAACTGTGACAACTATCAATAAACAATTGTTTATACAAGACGTGAGGGCGCGCCTACGCAGTTGGCATCATGGCAATAATCGCTTACGTGAAGGCGCCGGCACCGGAACGTGGCGTCGTGCCATCTTATCCAAGTAAAATGAAAATATGGCAACGTGAACTGACAACTGTGACAACTATCAACAAACAATTGTTTATTGTTTACTGACAAGTGAGAGCAACGAAATATTAGGCTGCCTTATCAAAAATGGCTGACGGCCGACAAGCCCGCGATCAAGACAGGATCAGTTACTAGAAAACGAAGCGCACAACTGCGCATGCGACCGGCGCACCATGGAGTACCACATTTTTATACACTCAATGCACCGAATTATTCGCGTACGACAACGCCGCCACCGAAATATGTAACTCGAAACACGCTCCGCTTCAATAACCTAGCGACACGGCCCGTCTCCCGCTGACGGTCGCAGTGAACATAATCAGTGCGCAGGTAATGTACATAAAGCTGAAGTCTAAACATCTCTGGCAGATGTGTACCTGGCTGGGTGAAATAATTCTAGATGAAGAAGTGAGAAATATAAAAAAAAATAACACACCACTTCCATGACTGATGTGGACAATACCTGAGGGAGGTACCGAACAGTTTTCAAAACTTAGGGCATGCATGGTGCACGGTCACCGAACAATTTGTGGTTTTCAGCGAAAACTAAGAGTAGAAGGTCTGTTGCGTTCATACAAACAAAAAAAGTTACAAACAAAAAACGTACGCCGTAAAATAATATTTTAGGAGAAACTAAATTCCAGAATTATTTGGCTTTAAGCCCCGCCCACAACCAGCAAACGCCATTTCGTGCGCGTGACGTGATGTGCAGCAGGGAACGGAGCCGTCGTCTTCTATAGCAAAGTTTCAGCCGCTGCAAATAGTTCAATCCCAGTGACACGTTGAACAAAGCTAAATATCTTTGATTCCGCGCGCAGCTGGCACGGAACAATCGTTCGCTAAAGTGCAGACGCTCGCACAGCCAGTTTCTTGCTACGTAACGGCGATCGCGAGTGTGCCCGTACTGCCTGACTCTCGGTCCGCTCGCCAGTTTATAAAAATATTCATTTATGAATTACCTTTTCGATCAAATACAGTGAAATTTGTCCAGGTCATTTGTGAACGCGCAAGAATTAATATCCCCATAACATGGATTACGATATAAATTGGCTGTCATGGCCTCTTTAGGCTATATCAGAAACTGGTTGATCGGCCTTTTCAGCCTATGCAAGGCAATATGAAAGCGTGAACTTACGCGCGTCATTCACCGCCAGCGCAATGCTTGACGAGCGATGTTGAGATAAAAGTGCAGCGGGATGAAGCAACATCGGAAGGATTTGAACACGGTGTCGCAGACAGAAGCTGCTGGAAAGCATGAAATTTTACCCTGACGGCCATCGTGAAAACTGGGTGTGACTGTCGAGAAAGGAGGAGGAAGGGAAGGACAACGAGGCAACTGTCGCAACTGCGTCGAACAGGTGGTGCAACCGCAGAGGATGCTGCGGAAGCCAAGCATTTTCTACCTCTACAGCTAGACCTTTTTATCGACGAATAGAGAACTCTATCGATGTATATAAAGGCGCATGGTTGGCACTCTGTATACAGGAAGGCACATCAGCACAGAGACGCGCTAAGTCAGGAGGGTAGGAAAATAAAAAAAAAGGAAATATTTGATTGTGGCTTGTTCTGCAGTCAGAACACAATGGTTGCGATGTACGCCACCTTATAGTTTATCAGTGAAGTTGAAAGTTCTCGAGAAAAATGATCAGCGTTTGAAAATGCATTCTCTTTCTTAGCCTTAGTGTGGGCGCCTACTTCATAACGAGAGAGGTGGACGAAAGGAAAATAAGCAACTTCCGCAGCCCTAACTGGGAGCACGGCTCAGCGAGACAGTGGCGTGTGAGCCAAAATGGTCTACTTTTAAATACACCTAATATCTTGCCCTCCCAAATTAAATGTTATATTTTTTTCTTGGGAAGAAAAAACCGTACATTACTAGCTTTGCGTTCTGGCTTGTGCAGTAGAGCATAATTTTGTTTTTAATGCAGCTTTGTTTTTGTATTTTTTTGTTTACTTTTCCTCGAGCTCAATCAGAAAAATCGCCGAAGCAAGCTCAATATGCGACCCCGATGAAGCGAAACTCGGGTAAGAGTCTACAAATGTAATTCGCGATAAAAAAGTATCAGAACTTGCCGGCACGCGCGGAAGCTGTATGCCAACGGCGTTGCACAGAGCCAACTTTATTCCTTGCGAGTGTGAGCCTCGGTTTTCCAGTGTTTCCGTTCTTGCGAAAAGTAAAGGTACTCTAGTGTTTACACTTATGGAAGCGTATCACTTTAAAAAGAAAGAATGAGATGTGTGCAAGTGACACAACGACACAACTGTTGTTCTGTGTGACGACAAGTTTAGTTTTTTTTTTTTCATTCTTTATCAGACTGGAATATTTTTTTTTTTGTCATCTGCCCTATCGAGCCTGTGAGGCGATGTGCTTTGTGCATGCATGGTTGAGCTGAGTTTCTGAAAATAAAGTTAGTTGCGAGTAATGCCGTTTTCTGTGCTGTCTCGAATTCTTCTTTGGTGGTTACACGTCTTTTTGTATTTCAGTAATTTCGGCCTTTTGCACATCTTACTGCGTGTTTGCCCAATGAAAAGAAGGGACCAGTTTTTCGGGGAAGTTTGGACAACTACCTTTTTAGAGGAAGAGACTAAAACTCTGGTTCATGCATAAAAGGCATATACACGTTCATAGGTTCGAATGTGCAGTTCACGTGCAGAGTCGCATAAAGATATCTGGTATGGGTCATTTCACGCCCATGGTCCCAGCCGAGACGCTCGCCAAAATTTAATTTCTATGAAATATTCTGAGAAAATTACACATGCATGGACATTGGTTCCGAAGTATTTTTCCGAAACATTTTGTGCGCACGTGAGTGTCATTTCAACTTCACGAAAAGGTAGAAAACTAGGAACGTAAAAAGGTGTATAAATCCGCCGTTCACGCATTTTCTCCATATTTGCTTTGAGGTGTTTCCCGAATGGAGCATTGTGATTTTATTGTTGGACAGTTTCTAATATTATATCTGTTTTTTGACTGCTCAGCCAGTAAGTGAAAATGTGTAGATACTAACGTTTTTGGGATTTTTTTTTGCGAAAAACAGTTATAGGTCAAAGGCAGAAGTTTTTTTATTTTGTAAAACTTTCAAACACATTTATTATTTTTTAATTTTTTTGCCTGTGTGCGGCGCGTAAATTCTAAAATGAAATCCCCAACTTGAAAAAACGACACATTGGCCTATGTTGAGACGTCTATAGAGCCCTAAGGTGCACAAAAAAAAAAAGCAGAAAAGTGTATATGATTGAGAAGCATAATAACTTTGTGCGCAAAAAGTTTACTCGAATTCATTTTTGTTTTATTCGAGAAAATAGATTTTGAAGTTGCCGGTCGGTCGGTCCGTTGGTCGGTCGGTTATAACTTATCTATCTTTTTTTGTTCTCGATATATATATATATATATATATATATATATATATATATATATATATATATTATATATATATACTATATATATATATATATATATATATATATATCGGTGTCAGTAACGCGCCTTATATCCAGATGGTAGCGTTGCCTCCGGGACATCCATCGCACGACCCGCTCTCGACGGGAGACTGAGAGAGAAGGCGGGCGCGTGAGAGAGAGGGGTGCGCGCGCAGCTGCAGCGAGCGAGGAGAGCGGAGGAGCGAGCGAAGGGGGAGGGTGTATAAGGCGCGTTACTGACACCGATATCAGCGTCGCGTCCGTGGCTTATTCGGTAGAGCGTCGCGCTGCGGCCCGCCAAGTCCTCTTTCTTTTAAAGATAGAGAGAAGACTGCGGACGCCGCCGACGGCGGTGGATGGTTTGGGGTCGCTTATAAAGTGTATTCACACTTAAAAGGGGTTAACTGCTTGGCTAGTGGGTCCTGAATAACTGACGTGAGGATTTATCGCACGCAGCAATACAGACACAAAAAAGAATAAAAAAAAAACTGAGAAGTATGCTTCAACATTTGATCGGCCATTCACGCTATTTCCATGCACATCATGCATGATTCTATGCGTGAAGCGTCTCGCAAGTTTTCATTCATCATTATTTACCGCGCAAACGTTTTGGCCAAGCAGTGTTGCGGTGACCGAGGAAGCCTGCAGCCGCATGCGAGCTAAAGGCATCCGACTCCTGTCAACGTCAGAGGGTTATTGCTTCCCGTTTTTCGAATCGCAGTGGAATGGGTTTGCCTGTCTGTTGGTGCCACAATAATGCTATTGAAAACAAGGACCAGTTGTATTTGCTTTTGGAGACTCATACGGAAATGATCTTTTTTCAGAAAGACTGGGTGCATCTGTGTATATACTGCATGACTGTTGAAAAAATGTGGCCTCATTACGAGGTGGAGAAGCCGGAGCATTTGCTTAACTATACGTTGTGCCGTTGGTTTACGACATATATTTTACGCTCCATGCACACGCCTCTAATGACTAGCGGGGCACATAGATTTCGCGCAATGTTCTTTTATTGAAGTATCGTATTTATCACTGTAGGCGCAGTAAGGCGACATTTTTTTTCAATATGTCACTTGCATTCCTTGCCCGCGCATTCTTGGTGAGGAAAAGACGCTTGTTTTTACACTGTGTATGGGTTTTTCGTTTAGGTATAGAAAGAAGATAAAGAGACGTGCGTTGTGGTTATGGAATACTGCACGTCTTTCCCGCCTAACTGAAATATATGACTTGATACTACATACCCTCGTGATAGACAACGTTAAGCTATAGGCATCAGCGGCTGATTGCGTACCTGATATGTAGTTAGGTTAGGCTAGAATGCAAAAAGATAAACAAATGCGTGAGCTAAATGGGTCAACAAGTCAGGCACACCGAAATTGCACACAGATTGGACATTGCATTGTGTTGCCACGTGGTATGACTGATAATCACAACGTAAATTTTCAAAATCTCGCTAGTGTAACCTAACTAGATTCGATCAGGCTCCAACGTATTAACCGAAAGCAAAAACGAAGCCGGTGACCAGAGGGTAGGATTCTGAAAGCCAATGCAGTGGCCGAAAATTGATGTGAAAGGATAGCGTGGTGTTAATAACTAGCCCCGTGTTTATGCGCCTGTATCTATAATATGCACACATGAAAAATTGAAGAACGAAAAAGGGGGGAAGGGTTACAGCACCCTTTCCCCTGACTACGCCAGCGCTGGGGGCAATTTTTCAATGTTTTCGAAACGCAATGAGATCATCATGAGGGTGAAGGCTTGAGGCCAGCCTCCTTTGAGAATGCGTGACAATACACAAGGCATACCTGGTCGGCAGCCCTGAAGCTTCTCCAGAAGGTTGCGATCACGCCGCAGCATTCTTCCAACTGGAAGCTCGCTGGATCCTCGCAGAAGAAGGCGGCCAGGTCGTTTCGAGCCTGGTCCAGGGTGCGCAGGCTCCGTCGCAGACGCTCCAGCTCCCGCTGGACGAGCTGAGTAGACAGTTTACATTACCGCATAATATTACAACAATTGTTAGGGATATGAGTCCCCGAACAGTACAATGTGGTTATGGGCGACGTGGTAGTAGAAATTCTCGGAAATATCTACCGCCTAGAACTCTGACGTGTACTTAATTATTAAAGGCCGCATTTCCTTTTATATAAGTGTGGCCGCCGTGGCTGGGATTTGACCCCCCAACCTTCTGGTCCGTATTCTGACACATTAAACATAACATCACCATAGCGGGTAGATTAGCACACGTAGGTCCCACTAGCATATGATTCACTTTTGTTCGTCTGAATGGGGCACACAAAAAAAGTAAGTGCCAGAAAAGCTCTCGCCTCTAACGACTGTTCAATTTGGTTAGGTTAGCTTGTAAGATAGAAATGTATTTTTAGTGTTTATTCAAATATGATTATTTGGTTCAGCTTAAGTTGAGGACGACGCAGCGAGCAATGAAAAGGAAAATGGTAGGTGCAACTTTAAGAGACAAGAAGGGAGCAGAGTGGATTAGAGAACAAATGGGGGTTAAGGATATCATAGTTGAAATAAAGAAGAGGAAATGGACATGGGCCGGGCATGTAGCGCGTAGACAGGGTAACCACTGGCCATTAAGGGTAACTAACTGGATTCCCAGAGAAGGCAAGCGGGTTAGGGGGAGACAGAAGGTTAGGTGGGCGAATGAGATCAAGAAGTTTGCGGGTATAAATTGGCAGCAGCAAGCACAGGACCGGGTTAACTGGCGGAACATGGGAGAGGCCTTTGTCCTGCAGTGGACGTAGTCAGGATTATGATGATGATGATGATGATGATGATGATGATGATGATGATTATGATGATGATGATTATGATGATGATTGGAGAAGCTGTCATCCTTTCCTGGTGACTGCTACCTCATCCCACTTGACTAGTATAAGTACTAGACGTTAAACAATAAAAGGGACATTTTGCGTTCTTTCAGTGAAATGATCTTTCTGAACGGTCTCGTATCGTAACAGTCAGCGAGTGTCTCTGGCATACGAGCATGAGACAAACACACATTGGATTCATGTCAAAACACATCATGACTCCTCCTTTAAAGGAAAAAAAAAGAACGAAAAAATTCTGGCTTCGATTAGTATTCAAATAAAGCAAAAATATGTATCGACATTGGGGTAGTAAAACGACCTCTAAAACGCTTTCAACTGAAAGAAAAAAGAATTATTTCGTGCATAGCTGAGGCGCACAGATTAAAACACACGAACGAGGTACTCGCTATGCAAAATAATGGTTTTAGGTAAATGTTGATCCCATCTACGAGCATGAGTATGTCCATAGAAGCGTGAGCGTAATTTCATTGCTTTTAGATTCATTGCACTTAATTGCCTTTGGCCTGGTATCTCGGCAAGTTAAAAAGACCTACAATGCAGAAAAGTTTTCCACAAAAGCTTTGGACGAAAATCGTAAAGGAGAGAGACATAGCTCTCCATTGTCCACATACACAGTCCAGCGCAATACTTTTTTTGCTGTGCATGACGAATTTAGCCTGAGTGCAAACCGCTTGGGGCATTTGATGTGTACTGTCGACGTGGTAACGTGAACATGTACCCTGAAATAGGAAATGCTTGGTGCAAGCTGTTCTACATACCTCACCTGCTGTTGCTCCCGCGTTTAGAGAAAGAATGTACAATTTGTACGCCTGTTATCACCTTCTGACGCTGTCAGCTATATAGCACCGGCGCACCTTATGGCGAGAAAACACTTTAGCGGTAAGCACGGGATAAGGCAGCTCAGACGCTGCAATAATATCTGGAGTTTTAGGTGCCAAACATATGTTAAGGCAGTTTCAGAATAAAGTACTCCAAGTTTTGTGTTAGAGTGTGTTGCCGATGTGCATAAGTCGTACGCTTTTGGGGTAGTAAACTCTTCGTTATAAAATACGCTAACCTCAATCACGTTTCCCCAAACTGTCTATTATGAGGCACGTCAAAGCGGAAGGCTCTGAAAATTTCGACTACCTGCCGATCTTTAACGTACATTCACATCTCACAGTACACCAGCCTCAATCATCTTGCGTCCATTAAAATGCGAACACCGTGGCTGGGATCGAAACCACTACTTTGACAGCCCATACGCCATCGAGATCTGTTTTAACGCCCGCAGCCACGCGTCAGGGATGGCTGACCCATACAAGCGATAAAGCCCTATACATTGGGGAAAAGGTCAGTGGGGGCGTTTGAAAGCTACAAATACAGGTTTGAAGATAATCAGATAGAAATAGTAGAAATATGAGGAGAACGAGGAAAGAAAGGCACGACGGTCAACCGCACGAGCGCCCGGTTTGCTATCCTACCCTGGAAGAAGAGGATTGATGGATGAAAATATAGAGATATAGAGATAGCGTAGTAGAAGTAGAATTAACGCAAGAGGGCAGTGATGGCTGTTGGTGCCGAATATGCATTGCGTGTGACCGATTTCCGTTAAAGGCGTCGCCCGTGCGCGAGACGCAGAATTCACCGATGCGTCAGCAAAGGCAACGGTGCTGCCACCACTATAAGCGCTCGGAACACCCACCTCGAGCAGCGCCCTCGTGCGTGCAAGGAAGGCGTCGTCGCCAGAAGGGCGGCCGGCCGCCCTCGACGCGTCCGCCTGAAGGCGTGCCAGGCGCTCGGCGAGAGCCGAAACGTCGGCTCGCACCTGGTCTCCCGACACGCGACTCGCCGCCTCCAGCGAGGGAAGCGCCGAGTCGTAGCCCAGCTGGCCGCTGCCCAGGACTTGAGCGCGCTCGGCCTCCTGCAAGTGAGAACGCGGGATGCGCTTGGGGGTTGGAATAACCACGAAAGAATGAATAACAATATATCGTGGAATAACGCATCTGCTTTAATAAAATGTCGTTATAGCAATAGTGCAGCTTGAAAGCGCGAATTTCGGGGCATCTGGGCATCCATTGTCGAGATCGGGAACGCTCGCCTCAACTCAGCAGCACGAGCGTACTGGGCAGCATAGAGTTTCCCACAATACTTACTAGAGGGAAACTCTGGCGCTAGTGTCTATGGGAGCTACAACGCACGGCGCTTCAGCGAGCACGGGAATGATGGGTAGTGCACACATTTGTGTAATATTAGTACTTCTGGCCTGCTTTTGGCTCCGTGTGTGTTCGTGTCGCTTGGAGCTGTTTTCTCACGAAACAAATATTAGCTAATGTTCAGCACTTGCGCTTCACCATTTAATTTTTTTTTTACACTTACTTTCCAAATTGGCTCGCGAAGTTCAAAAGGGTTCAATCTTTCTTTCAAAACAAAAACCGAAACACAGCAATAAACGGAGCCGCAAGTATGATTCGCCGCCCGCAAGTACGAAGACTAGGCAAATGTGTGTACTACCCATCATTTCCATGGTCGCTGAACGATCGCAGTGCCAGAGCGCCCTCTAGTTAATTTTGAGAAACTCTATGCTGGGCAGGTCTTGCAGAAACCCAAAAATTTGTGTACCTGAAAAATAGCAGCGTCAATACCCCTTTTGTATCCATTTTAGATAGAGCTAGCTTTCCTATCGGAGACTATGATCATGGTTTCCTTTTGTTAAACTGCTTGGAGTGTGTATCTGTCACGCTCTGCTGTTTTTTTTTTTCATGGGTCTTTTTGTTGCTGCTGTTGTTGTCGTTACGTGCTGTATGTCTAGCATATCGTGTGAGCAATAAACCTCCATATGTTAATCAGCTTCCGTGCTCTGTGTTCCCTCGACGCGTCTTCAAAGTCGAGCTGTTTTCGTCTCGGTGTCGCATGTTCTGATGTTCCAGTCTGCTCTCCGATGCTCGAACCCCGAGCCCGCACATTCAAAAATGAACTTTCACCGTGCAAAAGTCAGTCATCGAAACCGCTTGCGGCACTTTGTTTTTCACTACCTTACGAGACTTCTCATCCTGCTTCTAAAGTCCAATCGCCTTTCTTTCTTAGTTAACGTGCCTTGTACCTGGCTCATGGAATATTTAGAAATGAAAATAACCCAAAAAAGAGTTCTTTGGAATTCTGGCACTGTATTGGAAAGGTTAAGAAAAGAAATAAAATTTGTATGTACCCGTTAGTAAGATGAAGCCGCAAGTGGCTTCGTATTCTTAGGAATGGGTGCCTGTCAATTTTTCTTTCGTAAGAATAACCCCTCCTTTCTGCAAATGTATTCTTATTAGACTGATAGTTGTCCCAGACGACTGTGTGTGAACACAAATGTCCTTCATTGTATTAACTTTTTTTTATTTTTGATGCGTCGATATGTTTGGAAGGTCATCGAGTATACCGAATCGCTACGATAACTGACAACTGTAACTGTTCAGACAAAACCGCAAGTCGGCTTCTTGCAGCGTGGTCGCTCACCTGTGCCACGTAGTGAAGCAGGCCCACTCCTGGCCGGTTGGAGCGCAGTTCGGCGACCTTGAGCAGCGACATAACCTGGAAGCCGGCCGCGTTACCGGCGTAGCCTCCCTGCATTGGACGTGCAACGAGGCAGCTTGTACGCTATATGCACCATACAGTTGGCAGCTAAGCGCGCGAGAAAGTATAGAAAAGGTCTTTGGTGAACTGTTTAACTAACCATTTGCACAAACCGCCATTTATTTTTCTTTCGTTTTAGAAGCCTAAGACATCATTGCAAACTGACACGTCTTTTTCGATCACATAAGCGAGCTGTCTCTATCTAGGGTTCAGCCTATTTTCCCGCTTTTGTCACAAAAACACAACACTCTAAGAAAAATTTTCACACCCTGATGATTATGCCGTCTCCAAACAAAAGCCGCTTACTATATTGCGTGTCTTGCCTTTCCACAACACCGTGTTTTTCTGCGCTTTTGCGTCACGGACAGCGTGTGCGCATCAGCGTGACATATATAGTGTTTTACGATAGCAAAATGTGAGCTAAAAATTAAAGAAACATTTATGCAGGAGTGGCGAATGTCACTTGGCAGTAAGGTAAGCTTTCAGGGGTTAAAAAAAATTGAGGTGTACTTATTTCTTGATTGATTAATATGTAGGGTATAACGTCCCAAAACCACCATATGACTACGAAAGACGACATAGTGGAAGGCTCCGGTGATTTCGACCACCCGGGGTTCTTTAACGTGCACCCAAAATCTGAGCACACGGGCATACATGTAGCTTTTTCGCATCCATCGAAAATGCAGCCGCCTCAGCCCGGATTCGATCCCGCGACCTGCGGGTCAGCATCCGAATACCCTATATACCCACTAGACCACCGCGACGGGGCTGTACTTACTTCTTCAAACGTCAGTTTTTTCAAGATGAAACTGTGTGCCCTTTACTTCGGTGTTCTGCGCGTGTGGAACACGTCTGACTTAGCCACCTGCGCATGACCAAAGAGTCTCGGCAATAACTGCTGAAGCAGTATGACAAACTTGCATATCTACATATTGCGCGTCTGGGTGGCTTTAAAAATTCTTTTTTTCCGTATAGTATAGAAGTGTGGGATAGACTTCCAGAGTACGCTGTTACTAGCGTAAATGTCAAAGCGTTTGAGTGTTCGCTAGAATTGTACTACCGGCAACATGAAACGTAATGTCTGTTTTGTCATTGTGTATTGTTTTTGTTTTGTCTTTATATTCCTCCCTGTAATCACGCTCAAGTGAGGGTTACAGTATTAATAAATAAATAAATAAATATATGGCAATACGTGTCCCCCCTATTTCTGTCGATGAGGATAAACTGAGAAGAAAACATGTCGTAACAAACGACGGTATACAATGATAACAAGAGGCAAAATCGCTTTAACAGCTAGCAAGGTACGTGCCGACGTGCAATCTCCAAGTAGAGAGGCCCGGACGACGCCATGCTGCACCGAATTTTCGCCTCGCGATAGCAACCCCGCACCGGCCGCGGTGAATGAGGCTGCGGTGCCCAACAAAGCTGCTTTGCAATATCCTGCATAATGTATGCCGTGGGAGTCTGATGGAGAAGATGTGCCTATCGCGAGTCGTGCGCCAATTTCGCAGTAAACCACTCATCTAAAATATTCAGAGTGTGCGCGCTCTTGATTAGCCACACAACACACACACACACACACACACACACACACACACACACACACACACACACACACACACACACACACACACACACACACACACACACACATATATATATATATATATATATATATATATATATATATATATATATATATATACATATAGGGGGGGAGGGGGGACTGTTACTGGGGCTGTAAGCCTCTAGAGCAGTGGTTCACAGCAACGGATGTTTTGTAGACACCTTGTGGATTGGTGGCAATGATGAGGGACCCTTCGGAGTGAAAGAAAGTAGGGGTTTTAATAAATTAACGGCAACATGCAGCGTGCAGTGGGTGCCCTGTAGTTCTGCCCAGACAAAGAAAGAATGGTCAAACTAAAGGGCCACAGTAATTCAATCTCAACAGCTTGTCAATAAGTTGTGTGGTATATGCTGCTGCATTCCACCCGTTTCTAGCGATGTTTGCTATTCAAGTATGCAAGCCCGGAAAGAGCATGTTTGCGTGAATATGTGGTAGAACGCAGAAACAAAAGCTTTAGAACCATCTCGTGGAAAGGGGGAACATAAGTTATCCCCGCCGCAATGCACAACTGTAAAATGGTGAAGCATAACAAAAAACATTATGGCACATTGCGTTACTGGTAACAAGCCCCAATAAGAGGCGAGTTGGGCGGCCTTCTTTACTTCTCTTAATTTTTTTTTCTCTCTTCATTCTTCTCTTTATTTATTGAAGATGGTTATTCTGGAACCTCCAAAAAATGGCTTCGCATAGACACGCTGTCCGCAGACTTCCGTTTGATAGCCATTGGTATAGATTTTGTTTGTGTCCTTCGCGCTTCCGGTTAGGGTGCTTGGCTGTTGACGCAAAAGTCGTGTGTTCGATTGCAGTCACGGTGATTGAATTTCAATGAAGGCGGAGTGGTAGAGGCTTGTATGCGTACGATGCCACTGCACGGTAAATAAAACCAGAGGGTTTAAATTTATGCGGTGCCCTCCACCACTACTGCGTCCTTCATAAGCATATGGTGGTTTTGGGACATAAAACCCCAGATATTATTATTAGATTCTGTCTGCAAATCTTTGCGAGTATTTATAAAAACGTATACGATGCCATTTAGAATATGCAGAGGCCCAATATTGTTATCATTTTTAAGGGGGTTAATCTGTGTAAAGTGATTAACTGCTGGCTTGAAATGCTTCTTCAGCGACCGAGAAAGAGTCATTTTCAAAAGTGTTCAAGTGAGGTATCACTTTGGCACGAAAAATTGCTTTAATTAAGGAGCCCGATCAGTACTTGAACATGTCAATATCTCGAGTACACTTTTAGCGAACTAAATCTATTGCACTCGCAGCATGCCAACGCACACGCCCGTCAGTGCCGGTGTGAAACACATGAAGTTGGCTAAAAACAGTATGATACCGTCAACAGAGAACCTATGCCTAATTATGTGTATTCTGTGAAAATGTGTTGCGAAGCGAACACCAAAATTCACCTCGCACGAGAACCGCTTAGTGGATTAATACACTTGTGGTTTGCCAGTTTCTGACGTAACGCCAACAACGTAGAACACACAACGAAATAAGCATATTCGGCCCTTTTTCAATGCTATACACATATTTTCTGACTTGACGACGCAAAACAAACGACTATAGAAAGAAAAACGGCGCCGAATGCAAATGAGACATTACGGTGGATACTAGCAGATCTGAGCTCGGCTTTGTCATACGTTCGACTGAAGGCAGGCTCGTTTTCGTCGACATGGCGAAATAAGAAAAATTACGCCGATACAGTCAGAAGGTCGAGCTCCTCATCTGGCACAAAGCTCGAGCGGAATGAACAAGTGCGTTCGTTGAATTTCTATGAATGAACACCCGTGAGCGAGAACGGTTCACTTACGCTGAACGCCTACAAGTCTGCACCAATGCCTCGTGGACGCTGTTGATAAAATTGCACCACCTCTGAATATCGAAGGAGGGCGCGTGGCCAAGACCGAGTGCCTCATAAATATTGATTCGAGCAGCGCGAAAAAATGAGGAAGCTATATAAAGAACGGCGACCGAAGAGAATAACACACGCGGGCTCTTCCGCATCCCGCTCACGGCTCGAAATGCTTCCTGGCGTGCGAATGATAACTCGAGAAGCGCCGTGCGTCGGAATTGATTCTTTTTGTCCAACTCCCGTTGGAGACTCGTCCGCGGCGTTGTGGAACTGAAACGCTTTCCCAATTATCGAATGTGACGTCATCGCTGACGACACTAATGCCACGTTCGGTGGTGGTCGTTTGAGAGCTATATCTGGCAGTATGTTGAAAGAGTGGAATTGAACAGTTTTAAAGCTCTACAACGAAGACAGCCAGGAATGCAAGTCGTGCTCCTATTTGCTTGTCATCTAGTGGGCCGCGTACTTAAGTAGTAATGCTTGACGGGCGGCATCGGCGGCAATCTTTGAAAAGGTTTTTAAAGTAACTATAGACTTGGACGATTGGCTGTGAAAGTGATGTCGCGTGCCACACAAGTGTAACAGGTATAGTTACTGACTGTGTGTGTGTGCTGTATTAACGCGACAGCGTTAAAGAGCTCGTTTCGCAGAAATTCCGGTATCGTCGTCGTTGCTTGTGAATGAGAGATCATCTTGTGCGTGACCAAAAAAAAAAATCGAGAAAGGTGCAAATAAGCTAAATAATAAAATTTTCCGGTTCCGAGTGAGGATCGAACCCAGGTCTTTTGCGAGGCTAACAGGTGTTCTACCACACAACCATGCACCTGCTTGTAAGAATTGTTAAAGTAATTTCCTCTGCTTGGAAATGCAGTAAAAATAACGTTCACGCTTTACAAACACGCGCGTACTGTATACGGGCTTCACAATACAACATCCTGGCGCCGCCATGGTGGAATAGTGGCTAAGGTACTCGGCTGCTGACCCGCAGGTCGCAGAATCGAATCCCGGCTGCAGCGGCTGCATTTCCGATGGAGGTGGAAATGTTGTAGGTCCGTGTACTCAGATTTGGGTGCACGTTAAAGAACCCCAGGTAGTCGAAATTTCCGGAGCCCTCCACTACGGCGTCTCTCATAATCTTATGGTGGTTCGGGACGTTAAGCCCCACATATCAATCAATCAATCAATCAATCAATCAATCAATCAATCAATCAATACAACATCCTGCATCGCAGTAATATTGCGTGGTACAAGTTCACATTTCCATCGGTTGTCAGAAGATGTGATTATCGTAACGACTTCGGGGTATAAAGCCGGCTTTTCATTACAACGTGCACACACATCTATGTGCGTTTATGTTCATGAGTGGCTGCATAGCAAGTTCGAAAACATTTCATGCGCGTAATCGCTTATGGTTTAAAGCATGCTACCCATTACACAGAATGCAGGCATACGCGAAAGCTTCAGTGACACAAGCCACTTTCAACTTTATCTATCACACTGTAGTAATTTACAATTCCAACTTCGCAAGCAACATCACACTTTTAAAAAGTATGCACAAAGTGGTTGACAGGATATCGCAATATCGTTCAACTTTTAAAGGCGAAGTTTAAGGGTCCCCCATTTTTTATCTTTACCGATAAAGTAAATAGTGGAGTTTCGCTGTTTGTTAGCAACGGCTACTTTTTTAAACAAACAATTTAGTATAAAGAGATTCAGAATAATTTTCGTAACTATTACGTTGCCTGAGTCGTGCGAAATATAGAAGGGTACAGTGAAATTACATTTTCAATGCTGTAGGGGCTCAAAGCAGTTAGTAAGCGCAAAAGTGCTCGTTACACTAAGTGCGAATGTGGAAAAGTATCTCTTGCAATATCATAGACGACATCTATATCGATACCTTGCAAGTAATCGTTGATTAGGTACGAATTCGTCTATCCCTGTCATAATGTTCACGAATATATTATTTGGAAATATAACGTTCGTACCAATGCGAGGGATTAGCTTTGCGTATGTGCCCACTGACCCTATCAGTTTCAAATGGAAGATAATACGCTGACGAGGTCCAGGGAAAAAAAAATTGTGCCCACCGACAACCGTTGACGGGCAGATCACGTGAAAGAGAAGGGGCATATTCAAGGACAGTAAAGAGACAGGAAGCAAGGATAGTGGAGAGTTCAGGGTGAAAACAGTTGAAGAAAACGCAGAGTTAGTTGCATAGGAGGGCGCAGGGTTCCTAATCAGGGGGGAGGGGGCCGTTTATCGGGCGCCCATCCTCTCTCTTAATCATTGTAGGGAGCAGACATTGCACCCCCCTTCCCCCTTGTGCGGACGTCTATGGTTAGTTGTCATAGACTTATGACATATATACGTAAAACGTACCGAATTGAGGAAGTTTCCCGCCACCAGAATCATGTAGAGGACTTCATGCAGGGCTTTGCAGTCTTGTATTTCTGCGCAGCCAAACAAAAAAAAAAAAAACAAAGCTCTCATGTTTCAAGAGTTAACTTGACTAGGGTTCGGCGACGTTATTGTTGTGCCACCTATCGTCGGCGACAACGATGGCCTGCCGTAACTGAATGGTAAATAGAGAAAAAATATATCTTGCGAAACAAGTTTGTCTCCAAAAATGACTCCTGGTTATAGGCAGCATAAACCCACTGAATCGTTCTGGTAAAATTACAATGTCAGGCTTCAAACCGCTGGGCTTTCCAGAGTATATTTAAATTACAATGGGGCCCCATGCGCTTCAAACGGATGTTGTCCAATTTTCCCGGGAAGCCATACGCACAGTTGTGCGAAGCTTATACTTTACCGGAATGTCCCAATGGGGAGTCGTTTTTGAAAACCACATTTGTTCATGATATGACTTTTTTTTTCTCGTCTGCTTCTCGTTCAGTTATGACAGGACGCCATTGCCGCCGCACAGAGATGGCGCCGCGTACAGATCTATTCAAATCCTGGGAATGAGGCAAACCGACATTTCGCAGTATATACAAAGCGCCAGCGCAACACCGTAGGTGATTAAGAATAAAATGTAATGCAGACAAAATGGTTCCACTTGTGGTTCCGTTCTAAATGTTTGAACTGCGTATATATATCTTAGGCTACAAAAGTCATGATGTATGCTGATCATACGGAAGCGCACATTCGCCCGTAATAATATGTGATGCATTTCGCACGAGCTTTCCGAAATATCACAATGTGTATTTATTTACTTCTACTTTTTCGAAGCTTTTGCCCAACAGAAAATACCTCGACAAGATGTAAGACAAATGTGCGAAAAGTTTCAGGTAAAAAAACTCGGTTTCCGCGATCGTCCAATACTTTATAACCTTCGCACCAAGTCACAACATTTTCTTTGGCAGGCTTATACATTAATTTATCAATAAATATGGCCTGCTTTGCTCCGTAGCACTCAGCATCATTATTTCAAGTTCTATTCTATTAGTAATGAACAAAAGTAGTACTGCATTGCAATATATAGGAATTAAATTGCTTCAACACTTCTTTGAAGGCCAACTGCTTTTCAGACAAATATTGACTCTACTACATAGTGTGTGTGTTTTGCTCTTGCACATGAAAAAATTGTGCACCCAATACATTAATAATTTTTTTTACAATGAGAATTATTCCATATAGAGCAGTGCTGTTATATTTCTTTTGTTTTCTTCATGCATCAGTTAGTGTAAAATTCTTTAATTACTTTATTAACGGACTGAAAAGAAATAGCTGTAACCAGCAAGCGGTCACAGTATAAGTATATCTTTCTTTATTCTATTCAGTTTCGTCTCAGTACAAAATTGTGCACTTATACCAGAAAATATTTTAATTACTCCTACTTTTTTAAAAGTTTGACAACATAGTTTCACGCAAAATGAGTTTTCAAAAATTTATATGAACTATCATGCAACTGCGAAATACGGCCCGTTCGCTTTGTAAATCTGCAAGTCGCCCACTCGTGAATGTTACTATAATACGGGCCACTTTCTCTTCGTTTCAGTTAATTTTGGCCAGCCCCGGTAGCCTGGTGGTTGTGAGGCTCGAATGCCGACTGCGGCGGCCGCATTTTAATGGACGCAAGAGGCTTGGCGCCCGTGTGTTTGGGTGCGCGTTAAAGAACACGACGTGATCGAAATCTTCGGAGCATTCCACCGGCATCCCTTATAGTCATATCGGCGTTCCTGAACGTAAAACTTCAACAGTTATTATCATTACTTTCTCCTCATTTCATTCAGCGTTCCTACACTCCCCCTGCGTTTGCCAAGCGCTGCTCTTGGCACGAACGGGAACGCTCACATTTCTGAAATCGCAATCTATTCTTCGACTTGCATGCGCACCAGAAGCTCAAGCAGAAACAGGCAGGCTATAACCCATGCCTCCAACATGAAGCGTCCGAAAACCGCCGCTGCGTCACTTGTGATGGCCAGGTCACTGTACGCTTTAGATGATTATGGATCGCTGACCCCGGCGCTGACGTGGTAAGGCCAAAAATGTTCGCCGGCGGTGCGTTTATGTTTACTTTACTCACGTGCATCGCGCAAGTTTTTCTTAACGAATCGTTTTTCGGGCATTTTCTTACTTCGAGCCGGCTCGCCGAGACCGACAGAAAAGATCGATCCTTCCCACGGATGCAGTCTCCGTTGCAGTATAGAATTCGCAGGGGGATACGGATTCGACATTAGTTCCGATTGATAACGGGGTTGAGCCAACGTGGTATATTTTTGTGTGAAAGAAAACGCCGCGAATGAGCTAATAGAAAGAGTGTGCAACCTTTGGCAGCGTTTCTGAGGCAGGTCATGGAGGTCTCGAGGGAGGCGACGATAGTGGGGAGTTCTTCTTGAAGGAGCAGGCTCTCCACACGCAGTCGATAGCTGAGAACACAACGCACAGCAACAGCATTTTCAACCACGCAATAACACAAAACAATAGCGTTTACGCAATCACACTAACGGGACGCCAACACAAACGGACTAACAATCCCAATAACACAATGTACAGTAATCTGCTTGACATCGCTAATAAATTTTATCTTTGTATATTAACCATTGTAATTAAATACGCGGCCTTATACTTGTTTAAACATTTGCTTCTGTTTATCTGCTGTTATATGTCATGTCCGCTAATTGATATTATTGCGAAATTACCATGTTGCGACTATTTCTTATTGTAATTAATGTCATCATGCACAGGAGGCCTTATATAAGTTTCCAGCCACAGAACATCATTCTTCTTACATACATATCATGCAGTCATCACCCTTCAATAACATAAATAAACATATTCTCATTATGAAAGGTACGAGACGGGTAAAAAAATAAAAATAAAAAGATTACCTCTGGGGAACTTACAAGACTTCTTACGTAAACGTAAAGCAGTTTTTTTTTTCTTTAACTGCCAGTCTGCAAATGTAGTTCAAGTTTCATGTTTCTTAAAAATTCATGACAATGGACCAAATTTAGTACATATGCAATAGTTGCGTCGTTGAGCTAGCTAGAGATCGCGGAACATTTAAATATGGAAGAAAAGACAGCACGGTGCACGGCATGGTTTATGCCCAGTATACTCGGCGCACAGTCCAGTCCTGCTGTGAGATTACATCCAAAGTTCGCAGAATACCAACCCTAACTGAATGATCTTGAAAGAATGGAGGACATTGCCGCAACATTGCTTCAAAGCTTCAAAAGAAACCTCGCAAAGTGTTTTCAGAAGCGTAGAGGCGGGACAGGCGAAAATATCTCTTTAATTTGCTGTAAGCCGATATATCTTTGTTTCAACTCCATAGAAAAGTATCTGCACTGATGCGATGTCGTTGCTTCTCACTTCATCATTTCACTCACATGAATGTGCGTTGGTGACCTCGGATATATGCACAACGCATGCATGCATCCGATCAATCTGCACATGCATGGACACACTATAGTACTGGTCCCTCCTTGTGTTAACATGTCCCACGCATGCTAAACTGGCAAACATCATGCAGTTTAGAGGTGTCATGAAGTACTCCTTTTTTCAACTCAACAGTCTGTAACTTCTATCTCTGTAACGATGAATCATGTCGCTATGAAAGCATTGTTGCTACAGCGACTACTATATATACGAGCTTTCACTGGCGCGAGGGAACCGCAATCTCGCAATGATAACTGAGGCGTGAAGAATGCTCTTCACTCGTGTTTCTGTTGCATCACAAATGATAATATCATCGCTTGCTTAGCGCAATCATTCATACCATGTAGTGTTGTGTCCCATAGAGTTTCCTATAATTATACTAGAGGGAACTCTGGTGCTGGGATCTATGTGGGCTGCAACACACGGTAAAAAGAAAAAAAGTGCCGCCATATCCACGAAGTGAATGATGATGAGTGGGCGAAGCTCTGGAGGAAAACCTGGTAAACCATGAATCTTCCGTACATTTTGCCTACTCGATTTTATTACAATGCTCCCCCTAGCGTACGTCGCCGCACTAAATCGAACGATTGCCTTCCACCAATGACACGTGCCATATGTGACATCATTCCTATTTTATAACATATCGCATCTTTCATCATCAACTACAAGTACCACCGTCTAGTTTATAACATCTTGCATCTTTTCATCATCAGCTACAGGTCCCGCCATCTAGTGAGCACTGAAAGAACTAAACGAGAGATGGCTACATGCAGGAGACGGTGCCGCCATCTAGTGAACACTGCAAGAACTAAACGAGAGGAGGCGACATACGTGAGACGGTACCGCCATCTAGTGGACACTGCAAGAACTAAACGAGAGGTGGCTACATACAGGGGACGCACAGCCCACGCCTTAAGGAGCTTCGCCCCTAAAAAAAAAAGAAAGAAGACGTGGTTGCGTGCTCACTCCGGGAGTCGCAGTATCCTTGCGAGGAATGCCTCAGGTGGCGCCAGCTGTCCCGGTTCCCGCTCGAGCAGCGCCCTCTCGAGCGCGGTCGGCGACTCCGGCGCCGGGAGCAGCGCCTGCAGCGCACGCAGCTTGTCGGCGCCCAGGCTGCCTCCGCCGCTCCCTCCGCGGCGCAACACGTCGAGAAGCTGAGCCTCGTCCGCCTGGCCGCGCAGTTGTTTCAGGAAGATGCCCACCTGCGAAACAGTCACAATCGAATCATTAGCCTCCCTGAGAGAGAGAGAGAGTGTGAGAGAGATGAAGATGCAAGGAAAGGCAGGGAGGTTAACTAGACACACATCCGGTTTGCTACCCTGCACTGGGGAAGGGATAAAGGGGAGAAAAGAGGTTGCAGAGAGATGAGAAGGTACACACATTCCCTGAAATACAAACAAGCCATCAGGCACAGAGGGAGTTGATGGAAAGGCAGGATAGTTAACCAGGCAGAGTCTCTTTGGCTACCCTGCAGTGAGAAAACAGGACTGGATGATGATGATGATGATGATGACGACGACGACGACGATGAGGAGGAGGAGGAGGAGGAGGGGGGCGAAGAAGTTGCGTTTCACACCGACCCGCACGCTAAATGTTCATCGCAAGCGCTCGTGTATAGATATGTACGTCTCGAGAGACTCTGGGACGCTTCTGTATAGCCTCGAAACAAAAGTTCTTTTCGAGAAGTGCCAAGATCCCATTTGCAAAAGGCGTCGCGAAACGATAAGAGATTCGCTCAAGGTATCGCCACAGGTCTGAGAAAGAGGCCCGATATAACAATAGGGATGTTGACGCTGACATGCAACTGAGGGCTCCTTGTTGGCAGCCAACACAGTTTATCGCTTGCACCATTCAGTGTTACAGAAGGTATTCGTGCCGAACAAAGCAGCTTTCTCGAAGCCTACATATACTACATCCAATCTTTTCAAAACAAGTCGCAGCGTATGTACTGCCCGGAAAGTTAGGTCTTCACAGCTCCCGAGGCGTCGCCGAAAATGATGTGGAAGGAAGGAAAAAGAGGCAAAAAACTGGTAAAATGAACAGCACCTGATGGTAGTTGCCCTTCTTTCGTCATTTATATGTAGATTTTATTCCACTTAAGCAATGCAGTAATTTCTGATTATTAGATAACATACAATCATATAATATCTGAGGTTTCACGTCACAAAACACAAGATACTTATGAGGGACGCCGAAGAGGGTGACCCCGAATATTTCGAACACCTGTTTTTCAACGTTCAATCACACCGCGCAGTACACGGGTCTCTACCATTTCGCCTTCATCGATGTGCGGCGATCGGCAACCAAACATACCGGCGGCCAAAGGCTGCGATTGAACCCGTGACCTTTGGGGTCAGGAGCCGAACGCCGAATAACCACTACATCACCGCGGCGAACTGTGAGCGAAGTGAAGCTGAATACCTTTCAGCGCACGGCGGATTTGGCGTTTCATTTTGTGAGGGAAGGAATTATTATATATTCTAACGCACGCACGCACTCTCTTTGCCCAAGGGTGTGTGACTTCTTCGTTACGGGTAACCGTATAACTTACAGCAAAGCCCGAGCTGGTCCTCACGGTTTTGTGACGTCATCAACGCCTTGTATTGGTTATCTGGATTTGTTTGTATGCTCATACTTCCAAAAGACTGCTTTATTATTATTATTATTATTATTATTATTATTATTATTATTATTATTATTATTATTATTATTATTATTATTATTATTATTGAACTATCTCCCCGAAAGAAACCATGATTGGATGCGAGGCAGCAGCGGTGCGCATGCCGTTGGCCCGGCTGAAACGGGCGTCGACGCGGGTGCCGGAAAAAAACAGTTTGAAGCGAAACTCGATGTAGCCTTTACTCGAGTAAACCTTTGATTTAAATGCAAAGACATGTGAGTAGGGTTGGGTTTCGTGTAAGTTTCGTCGCAGGTAAACGAGCCGAAAAAGAGTTTCCACTTGACGTGCGGTCGAGTGTTGCGGGCTCTGGAGAGGGTGAAGGGAGAGAGAAGTGTGTCGCGAGTGGGCGAAGTAGCAACACCACCTACGCGTGTTGGGAGGAGCCGGCAGTTGCTGCGGGTGAGGGAGAGTGACGTCAACGCGAAGCTTTGACTAGACCTACTTGGCATCGTTCCAACAACTGCGGCGGGGGGGAACGCGGTGCGGCGCGTCGGCACGGAGACACGGACGGACAGCGTTACACAGGCTAGTCAGAGAGCTGCTTCGCATCTAACAATCTGACCTGCAGGCTCCTCTGCGCGTCGAGTATCCTGAGCGGTGCCTCGTCTCCCGAACGACCGGATGCAGGATCACGTGGTCCACGGCCTTCGCTGCCGCTGCCCGTACCTCCGCCGCCTCCTGTCCATCCGGAGTTGGAACCGGCTCCTGCAGAGCCTGTGGCGTGGTGTGCCGAGGTCGCGGGCTGCGATGGCTGGTGCTGACAGAACAGACCCTCGAGGTGCGCGAAGTCGAGCGGGGATTCCCCTCCGGTGTGGCTCTCGGCGATGCGCCGCCACAGGCTCTTGCGGCCGCCGGCGAGCACCTGCGTAAGTGCAGGACACGCATAACGGGAAACAGGGCATGGTAATTTAGCCCTCAGGTGACATGCATCATCATCAACATCCTTATCATAATAATCATCATCAGTCTGTAGACACAGGAGCAACTTTGCACTTCTAAATCAGTAAAGGGGAACTTGAGCAAAGAATCAGCACAACGCAGATGGGCACAATTGCTTTACGTGCTCGAAACACGACCCTTTTATGGCGTTGAAATTATAGTTCGCAAAGTGAAACATCATTTGTTATTAAAAGAAAATGGGGCATTGAGGAAGGAAGGAGCAAATAGACAAATATGAACACTGTTAAAAGGGAGACGAGATTTAATAGCCCACGCGAACTGAATATAAAAGCTCATGCAAATGGAAGATGACAAAAAAGAACAAGTTGGCGCGAAGGTAAGCAAGCTACGTGACTATAAGTGCGTATATGTATATTTACGCCGAACACTCTATCGTCGCGCTCGAGAATCAATCTTAAAATTTCTGTAATATAACAGAAGGTGTGAGCACGGTAGGAGTCAATCACGACGCCGTTGTCTTTATACATTCGAATAATGATCGATCCGTTCAGATCTGCTTCAAGTCTAAATGATTCATCCTTTCCAGCGTTTTGGGAATGAACTCGCTTCTCTTTTCTCGTGTTCCAAATTCAAGTACTATTCGATGCTATAGTTGTCGAAGTGGAACGGCTGAGCGGAGAGACGCACCTTGTGCGCGGGTATCTTGTTCCAATTGAGAGTGCGCATTTTGGTGCCCGGTTGGGGCCACGACTGCACCAGGCACGGCGCCGGCTCCGACTGCTGAGGTGCCGACGGCAGTGCGGGAGCCATCGGAGGCGGTGGAGCCGTCGGCAGCGGTGGCGGCGGTGGAGGCGGAGGCCCCGACAGGTTTGGACCTGGCGGCGGTGTGAAGCTGACCGGTGCCGTTGGTGCCTGCCATCACAAGGGACCAGGGAACGATTAAAGTTTGTTTGAATCAGCATCTAACAGTAGCACACAAAAAGCCTGAGAGTCCATGTACATTGATACCCCATAGAATATGTTGAGTATAGTCTCACGTGCAATATGGTATAGTATTAACATTGTGCAAACATTCTTGTTGGGCCATTGAGGCCAGTGCTATATCTTCCTCTGTTTTACAGAGCTCGCGCATATCTAAGCGCTGTTCTACATCAGCTTTAGGCGGAACCACACATCCTTGCTACGCTTTGTTTGTCTGAGAAGCAGCCAGCATCTCCTACGCAATAATTATTTTTTTTAATAATACAATTTAAGAACAGTACAGAACGGGTTGTAGCCATGTATGCAAATAAAGGTTGTTCAATGTAGAGAAGTTCTACAACAACAAAAGGATGAACTCACAGCCGACAACAGACGCTTAAAGAGTAACCGTTATAACTGAAGATGAGAAATTCCATGATCTATAAAAGAGTGGTGTACACGCGTCATCCTGCGAGCTATTACAGAAGAATCATCTGAGTAAGTTGGTTAATATTCTCGAGAATGAAAACTAGCCAAAAGCGAGGCACAGCAGAGGAGAGAAGTGACACACACGATTTGATACACTTCTCTGAGCGTCGATTTTTGCCTAAAGTTCCTAAACAAAAAAATGCTGTTACGAGTGAATGCGATCACGTGCAAAAAAGATGCATACAGAACTCGCAGAAAACACTGTTTCATATTGACAAAGTTGTTCACCACATATTTATTTGAAGCACAGCCAGTGTCAGTCCGTGTTCCACGTACATCTTCCATCTAAGGGGCTCAGTCACTGTTTCGTCCTTCCGCTATGCGAAGGGGTGGTGGGGTTGGCCTAATTGATGCTGGATTGTCTGATATTTTACGCGGACAAGGGAGGTATAGTAACGGCAGCACAAGCCCTCAAAATCATTTAGAAGCTTCCCGTTCGGTCAAATCATCGTGACCAGTACGAGGCAAGCACTACAGAGCGCGAGGTTGAGCAGTCCAGCGTGTGGTGCTTGCCTTGGTTTCGGCGGAAGCTGACTCGTGGCAACGGCAGCTGCAGCATCTCCGGTTGTTGCCACCGCTGTCAGCGGGCGATGAGGAAACAGCGACCGTCGTCGGCGTGCTGGTTTGCGTGTCAGCAGCGGTTGTCGTGGCGACTGCCTTGGCAGGAATGGCAGTCGTGGCTGCGGGTCCCGTACCGCATCGGTCCAGGGCTTCGAGGCTGGTCTGGCTGTGCTTGGTTTGTCGGACGGGCGTGTCCCAGGCGTCGTCGGCCAGGAGACGTTGCAGGGCACGCAGCAGGTACGCCTCGCGCTTACCGCTGCCGGAAGCCCTCGTCGAAAGCGCCGTCCAGGCCTGCTGCAACGTCTCCGGGGGACCCGACGTACCAGACGGCCATCCGCTCTCTTCGGGAGGAGGGGACGTCAGGCCTGCGGGAACCTGAAGAAGAGCAAGAAGCACCGATATGTGGCAGTGGTCCTCCCTCTGCCTTTTTTTTTTTTTGCTTTCGTGTATACAGGAATGAGGGATTTCATTACAATTGCCTTCTGCCTCCTAGTTCATAGTTTTATTTACTTTCCTAGCATGCTACAAGTGCGAGCTAGTATTAACCTGAATTTCTGTGATTAGTTTTCTAACTAGACGGACCAAACTCCCAAAACATTGCTGATGATATGTTTTACATCGCCATTGGCTGAAATATTTCTTTGCGGAAAGTTTTAGTGTGGGATGAGTTTCTGAATGTGGGCCATGGTTAATATGCATATTCTTGTCGCTACCGAGATAGTTATAAGTACTATTATTCTTCTTGTTACCAGGTTTTTCGGGTGAAGAAAGCCTAGAATTTAATCTATCTGGTACAGACGCATTGTGACGCCTTGCCATCATGGTGAGTCATGAGCGAATCTCTCTGAACGTTTGTGCGTATGTGTGACAGTGTCTTGTGTGTATTGTTGAGGCACGTATGTATGTTTTCTGCTTGGCAACTTAGACATAACAAAAATATCCGGTGGACATTTATGTTCTCGTA